>JAUMHH010217745.1:0-48511 GCA_032359455.1 Chlamys rubida
ATTCTGCTGTGAAAGTAAAGGGCACGGGATACGGGGTACGGGGTACAGGGTACGGGATACGGGGTACAGGGTACGGGATACGGGGTACAGGGTACGGGATACGGGGTACAGGGTACTAGAATCAGGTACATGCAAATGACAAGTGAAGCGTATGTACAATATTGTAATATATATATAACAACTATTTGTGGACAACTCGTACACATTTTACAAATTTGTGTGCATGAAGGCGACAGTGTACATATCGTACTAGTAATTGAAACGCCACATAGATTTATTTATTTTTTGGTTGTGTAAAAAAGAACTTTTCATAAAACAGATAATACATCAATGCTGTTGGCCCTTAAGTAATATGAATTTTAGAACATAGTAAAAACATCTTGAATTGGTACGTATATGATGGTTTAGCAACATTTAATATGACAGGATTGAAATGCATCTTTATAACATTTATGCCGGTATGCATCACAGTTTCATTAATATATTCCAGGATGTGTCAATCGAAAAAAGTACATGAATTTCCGATATAATTGAAACATGACGTCACGTCCTGATTGGTCCCCGATTATTCAGTGACAGTATGATGGCAAGTCTCAAACATGGAATATGTAATAGGTCTTACTGTTATTGGCTTATAACAGCATTACTGCGGTTTGAACTTAAATTTAGAGTACGTTTCCATAGGTTACGTGTTGAAAACAAGCATCTAATATCCATTTTTTGTAACCAAGACGCCTGCACCTTAAACAGCCCCTTCTAGCATCCCATCCTTTTTCGGTCAAGGTGGATTATATAGTGGGCGGTGTGAACGGAAGGCACATGAAAGGTATGCACTATATCATGAGAAGATTATTTAGTCCCAAGGCGCTGATATCAGAACTGGTCACTAGAGTCTTGACCATAAGCCAATTAACCTTTCATTGGAAATTTATAATACCTCATAAAATATTAGCGACATGATAATACAATTTATCCATAATAACTGGAATATTTCCTCATACAATTAAGAGGTGAAAGATTTGACGCCGTTGTTTAATAATAATCGGTCTCAGAAACGGTTCTTTAACGTAAAACGGAAATGTGTGTAAATGTCCATTTTTAATCAAACGACGATTTTACATAAAACGGTCAATTGATATGAAACATCTATTCTACAGGAAATGTCCATGCATTTGACGTTAACGGTCATTTAACATACAATATCATTAAGAATATATTTGTTTTTGATAAAATTAAGACGATAAACCAGATACATAATGTCGGGTTGCTGTCGTTTTAAGCTAAACAATATATATACTTGATTGCTAACTAATACAGTAACCTGCCGTCTTAAAGAATACACCACTTTCTTTTCTCTCTTCCCCACGCTTTCTTTCCGGCGGTATCTTCCTAGGCACCCGATCTCATATGACCCTCACCGTTGCGATGACAGTAAACCAAAAGCAAACAAACAAACATACAAACACACTTTGCAGTATGTCTGGTCCGGAAGATTTATCTAGGTTATTTATGTACTTATAGGGCTTCTATAACGTTTATGTATTTATTACTCTTCTGTATGTCCCCACCTAGCTCCACAATGTTCTCGTGCGTGCTAACTCTTCTGTATGTCCCCAACTAGCTCCACAATGTTCTCATGCGTGCTAACACTTCTGTATGTCCCCACCTAGCTCCACAATGTTCTCATGCGTGCTAACTCTTCTGTATGTCCCCACCTAGCTCCACAATGTTCTCATGCGTGCTGACACGTTGTGTAATTGCACAATTACAATTATTCCAAACAAATACCATTGTCGAAATTGTGTCTCTTAATTAGCTTTTCTAACCCTGATTAATCTTTTCTGATTTTCAAGGATCTAACGCACTATAAATTGTGATTAGACATAACTTGTGTGTATTGAATGTGTAGCAAATAGTTATATATCTGAATTAGACGCCAAAAGAACTAAAATGTTAATCGCAATACATGCTTCCGTATGGTAGATCATCACACTGGTTTTGTAAACACGGTCCCTTTACACGAAACATAAAATATTTTCTTTGCGCAAAGAGGACATCTTGTGAATTCTTTAGTTTAAGCACCCTGCCATCAGATGACCATTTCTTTAAGAAACAATACTTTCTATCTACGAACATTAAGCAGATTGGTTAGGTTTTTGGTTAAGTATTGTTTAACGTCCTATCAACAGCTATGGTCATTTAAGGACTGCATCCCCTGTGTGAAAGATGCATGCGTGTAGTGTACGCGTGTGTGTTTTGGGAGGTTGCGATATGTTCGTGTTTGTCTCCTTGTGATAGCGCGGAATTGATGCCGACTTTATAGCGCTACCTCACTGAAACATACCGCCGAAGACACCCAGCAGGACATCCCACCCGGTCACATTATACTGACAACGGGCGAACCAGTCATCCCACTCCTAAATTGCTGAGCGTAAAGCAGGAGTAGAAACTACCATTTTAAAGACTCCGGTATGTCTCGGCCAGGGGACAGAACCCAAAGCTTACCTCACAGGGGCGAACGCTCAACTAAAGGCCGAAAGTGAGGCATTGTCGACAAGGGAAACATTAGCAAGAAGAAAGTTGTTTAGAAAGAAGAGAAGATGTAAACTTTAGTCGCCTGTTACGATCATGCAATGGGGGCAGCAGGTACAATTCTTACGCCCTACCTGCAGGGAGCAGAACCCGGATGGTAAAGATAGGAAATTATCGTTAATGATCCTTGTACCGTTGCCAACAAAATAAAACTACACATTGGAAACTGTTTATCGGCATGACTACATAGCTTTGACAATTCATTTCTGAAAAGAAACCATATCTTGCAAGACTTGTGTGAAACGATAAAACAAACAAATTATAAGCAACAACAACGTTATAACTATCAAAATCAGCGGAGCTAGAATCCCTGTCTTCAGTTATAGTGTCGTACACACACACAGATACACAGATTTTATTCTGACTGTAGGACTTAAAAATCCTCTGCTATCAGCTCAATGCGGTTGGAACAAATTCTGACAAGAGCATGGACATACAAAGTATTATCTGAATTATTTAAATAACATTAATCATCAATAGTTAAGGTGAAACGTAAATTAAACTTCCATTTCCAATTAGAGTAATTAGCGTTCACAACGTGAATTTGATAATTAATTATCAGAAAGTATATTCAGTTCATATATTTAACTACCGGTGGATACTACAAATTGGTTCTCTATAATTATAGAGTATCGGTTGGTTTCTCCATTGATGGTCTAGGCAAGACTCGAAAGTTCAGATGATAGGCTATTCCAGATGTCAACAGTTCTGTGACAAAATGAATTCTTTCTCATGTTTAGGCGCGTTTTATCCTTGTATAGTTTATACTCGTGACCCCTTGTAACAGTATTGTTCTTCTTTTGTGACATAAACTTGGACACATCGGGATCAATTTCCCTGTCATGTTTTTAAAAAGTTCTATCGTGTCTCCCTTGACGCGTCTGTAAGCCAATGTTGGGAGCTGCAATACCTCATGTTTCTCTGCACGAGTAGGACAGGGGATTGGGGTTACTTAGAAAAGAAATCGTGTAAACTGTGAAAAGGATCCGCATTTGAATAAATTATAAATTATACAAAATGTCATGACATGCAGCCTGGTATAGTAATTTTATAATGAACAAAATCAATGTAACAAAGAAATCAGGCAAAATACTGAAATGCAATTTCATAAACATATATAACAACGTACACAGATAAATAAAAATAAGGAAAGATAGTTATAATTATCAAAACCTATTGCTGGATTTGATGTAATGATGCACTTGTCTAAAAATGTTTGTGTTGATTTCTACCGAAAGTTGAGTATTACAATACAAAAGTAATTCTAAATCAAAATCAACATACAAGGCATTCAAATTTTGGAACAGGATGCGTCTGTCGTTGTTGAAAAGTAAGCACTCACAAATAAAGTGAAAGGCATTTTCACAGGGATGGCCAAATACCCGGTATCAATTTAGTGGCTCTTCTCTGGACGTTTTCAATGGCTTCTATGTGTTTTGTCAGGTGCGGGCTCCACACTTGGTTGGAATTTTCAAGATGAGGTCTTACGAGTCCTTTGAATAGAACTTAGAATGTATTATAGTCCATATAGTCAATAGTCCTCCTAACAACACCCATAATTGAATTCGCTTTTTTCCCCCAAAGATATATGTGCATCAAATGACAATTTATTATCAATTGTTACATCTATGGCATATTGCCACAATGTTGTGTTTTTCAAACAATATGGATTTACCAATTAAACCCGACATAAATATAACATTAACATTACTTTTTGTTTTGTGTTGGATATATTACGTTAAACCTACACCATTCCTAATGTGTTGGATATATTACGTTAAACCTACACCATTCCTAATGTGTTGGATATATTACGTTAACCTACACCATTGTTGATGTGTTGGATATATTACGTTAAACCTACACCATTCCTAATGTGTTGGATATATTACATTAAACCTACACCATTCCTAATGTGTTGGATATATTACATTAAACCTACATCATTGTTAATGTGTTGGATATATTACGTTAAACCTACACCATTCCTAATGTGAACTGTACACCGCAGTAGACAGAGTGTTTTACTTACCCACCGTATACACGTCCCATGTATGTAGTTATCAGGTACTTCTTCAGCGGCCAGATAATGAGGCGAATGTCAATGCTTAGGATTTTAATTGGGACAATTGTCAGTGTCCGCTTTTAATTTGTACTAGAACGTTAATTACCTTTATGTAAATGGTTTGTCACGGAGTACACTTTACAATTGAAATATAAAACATAAATACTAAATTTCATTATGTGGTTTGACATTTTGTAAAATGTATGTTCCTACTTTGTCTGTAGTGTGAAACCAGTCATCGTATTACTCTAGTATATGCTTAGGTCTTACATACGTATACTTAGTATACCGCCACATGCGGACGGACACCTAGTTGTTAATATGCAAATTAGGCGCGTGGTGAGTATCCATGTACATGTGTTGTGAGCATTATCTTACAGTGAACAGGTGCGCAGGTACATCATGGAGTGAAAGTTCAGCCTAGGCCACACTTAAATACGCTGTTTTACTACAAAGAGCCGTTACACCTCATCAACGTGGAGGAAACATAGCTACAGTGTTGTGCTAAAACAACGTTACCGTCAAACAATGTGGATTGTTACAGTGGTGTTGTCGTCACTGGCCCTGGGGTTAGGACGGGCCCAGACTGGTACCGAAGCTGAGGGCGTACAATTCCTGGAGGAGTACAATGCGAAGGCTGGCATGGTTTTAAACAAAAACGTCAAAGCAGCGTGGAACTATTACACCAACATCACAGAGGACAATCTCGAGATCATGGTGAAGTGTTCTATTTTGTTTCTTCAATTTTATCTTTGATACAAAATTCTAATTCGATTAAAGCTTTTCATATAATACATTTTCCTTCATTCGCAGGTCCTCATTTCATCACAAAAAAACCCCACTTGCACTGTTTTTTGGTCTGCTTTATGTATCGGCCAATATGTACCTTGTGAAAATAACCACAATAAGCTCAATTTTGTCAGAGGTTTCACAAATGTGGACAGACTGGCTACCAGCCCCTAAGTTTTTGAGAAGAAATTCTCAAATGCATTTTACTACTAGCTATAATTATCTCCCCCTAGTTTAGAACTAAAGATCAGACATCCAAGTGATCAAAATTATTAGAGTTAATTGTTTTCTAAATAATTTAATATCTATATAATATTCTAGAGACGGAGGCCAGTCTATAACTACAAACGTAGTGGGATTTTGTCGATGTCAGTTCTGCTTTGCATTCTGTTAATTTATTTCGCAGCGCAGTATAGGTCCGCAGACGCCTTGACACATTTTTATTATTAATTGACATTCCCTTTGATAGTGGAACACTGCCTGATAGAACACATGTGGTATTTTTTATCCTAATGACCTGTACATGGGCATGCCATAAAACATGGTCCATTGTGGTTAACAACGTGTGGGGTTAAATTCTGATCTGGCTTCATTGGTCGCAAACCAAATTTGTTTTCAGTGTTTTGTTTTTTGTTTTTCGTTTCCTTTTCTGTATCCCTGAATATCGATCGGTAATGCCATTGAATTAACATTTCGGTAAAGTAGTCAATCAATATGACAGTTTGTAGAAGACTTTAGGAATGACAACCATAGTCCATGTATCAGATTAATCTCAATGTATCAGGCTGTTTTATAAAGGCTCGAACATTTTTGTATACCACGAAATTTTCACTTCAGTTTAATTTTCGCCATTTTTTCCCTCTTTGATGAGAGCGAACTTTTCATTACAACAAACATTTGGGAACAACATATAAATAGTAATTAAATGTAAAGGGAAAATTCAGAGTTTATTATTGGGCAAAAACAGATTTTACCGTCGAAGGGCGAAAATGTGACTGAGCATAAATTTCCGGTATACAGTATCATACATAGTTGATGTCCAATTGGTTCCCTTACGTAGCATACGTAAACATAGTTAAGACTGCATGTTCATGCATGCAAATATATTTTACTGACATATATCTTGTCAGGTGTCTCCGCTTACGAGTCTTTTAAGCTAAGCCGCTAATTTAGCCTAAGGGATGATGTAACCTACCTTCAAATTGTATCTTTATCAGTGGTATATTGTCTTTATCAGTGGTATATTGTCTTTATCAGTGGTATATTGTCTTTATCAGTGGTATATTGTCTTTTGCAGTTTTGCTGATACAACTTGTCCCGTAATTAGCATGGTTTACGCTTCCTTTCAATTTGCAATCGTAATCATAGGATTATGATACTAATCGCCGTTAAAAATGTACAAAATTGGTCAGATCTATTGAACGTAACAAGGTTTCAACAATAACTAGTTATTATTTACAAAAAACAATCTTTGTAAAGTATCGAAAAACTTTTTCTACGTCCGTCGAAGGAGGGAGGTATTAAAAGTTTCTCGTGATCGGGCGTACAGCGTCCTCTCGTTATATTGAGTAGTTATTGACGAATTACCTCCAAAATACAGAGGAATGTCATTTACCATCAACGCTAGGAACAGTTTGATTACCTCAATAAAACACAGTGATTTTAAGTTAAGTTTTGAGTTTCGACTTTGATGTACAGTGTTGGTGGGAAGTGCAGTTAACCCCACTACACAAATGGTTTATCTCAAGCGCACAAGCTAGTGCACTGATGTTATCGTTTCTTGAAATCTCCAATGCACTAGGTTAGCAAGGTTTAGTATCAATGGATTAACATCAACCCTAGTAAGAAGGTTTATTTACGTAAAAACTCGGACAAGTTCGACAAACACTTTTATCCTACATTAGCTTTCCGAGTTACGGGCCTTAATTACGCTAGCATTTGTTCCCGCTTAATATCTTATTAACTTCAAACTTACCTGACACTTTATTACGAGGTTGTATACCATTAAAACTTGGGAAAGTCTGATTAACATTCTTATATGACTGTAATTAATGGAGGTCAACAAACAACGGATCCCTTTGTGCATGACAATGGTAGTATGTGTCTCGTCAGGTTCCTTATCGTGATGCTATGCATTTCAGTATAATGTATGGATACGCAATTACACATATACATATACTATCTTTTGTCTATTGTTTTGTTTCCACAGCAAATGATGTAACTACACATTTAAATTACAATTATCATTGGATGAATAATAACATTACGAAGTATGGGCTATTTCCCCAACAATCAGGTTATGGCTGCTGACCTGTCACATAAGTGCAAAACTGAGTATTGTTTTACCCTGTCTAAGTTATGCGTTGTTGATTGACCGATTGGTGAACTAAACTATCTTGATTTATTAACAACAGCTTTCGATATATTCTTTAGTGACACAAAAATACCACCATGACACTGCGCTAGACCATGTTTTATAGTACATCCATAATAATAAGGTTTTTATCTTTTCGTTCATGATATTGTTTTACTATGTAAGGCGAACTAGTAATGTATCAGGACCAATTACTTTGGCAGATTGTATCAGCAATGGGTGTTGTTGATGTTGTTTCCCTCTGCCCCCACGCGGTGTTTAAAATCCTCACAGATTTCAGATAATTGATTTCCGCAAGGGCTACATCGACTCCCAGCGAGACTTATAAGAAAGAGACTGGCTGGTCGATGTTATTAGAACAATTTTAACATTTACTGGTCGTTGTTATATTCAGTGTTATAACAATAATATAAGATGAGGACAAAACCATACCGAGACAATACCAGACCACTGACCTATTTATTATAGTATGGCATTAAATTGTTAATCTTTCTCCGGGAGACAATGGTTGAAAAGAGCCAAATGTTAAGATATAGGAGACGGGCGAAACACATTAGGGTCATATGTGGGATGCTTAGACCACCCCTGTTCCATCAGGAAGATACGCGCTATCAAAAGGAATGTTAATAACAAGTGTAGAAGCATGAACAGTTTCAAGATATTTACTGGCCAAAACTGCACTGTCAAAAATGAAAAGAAAAATACAGCAAAAACAGGCAATGACGAAATACATCACTTTGACAAAATCCACCAACTCATTTGTTAATAACATCATATAAAATCCTTTTACAAAAATGAGTAACAAGGCGTATATGGGACGGTGTCGTCTGACCTAGCATACATTTGGTATTTTCCTATATACAGGTAAGGTGTCGTCTGACATAGCATACATTTGGTATTTTCCTATATACAGGTAAGGTGTTGGCTGTGTATGCTAGGTGAGATTTGGTGTCAGTTAGTTTTCAAGTTTTCAAGTTATAAATGCATGCTCTCCGAGCACGGGAACCTTGTTCATCTCGGGGTAAGCGTCAAATTATTTGTGGCATGCTTGTATTTGAAATAGAAATGGAATATAAAGTAGTTAAAGAGATGCAGAGTTATGCAATAGTTATTCATTATTGTAAAAAACGAATAAACAATAACTGTCCAGCATTTCTCCGTTTTAAAGAAATACGTTCATTAAATCTATCAAATAAAATGTAGATATTTGTACTGAATGTGTTCACTATCCACATCAATCACCAAAGTCAATCTAATCATCTATTCAAATGTCAAACCAAATCTTATCTTAATTGAGCTTAGACTAACTGTTTATTATTCAAGGTCGAGTTGATTTGCATGAAATTACTCTCTAAAGTAATGCGCGTTGTATCTCCGACATATTTCCTACAGCAAAATTCCTGACAGTACATATATATTAGGTCTTTACGAACCTTTGAGATGAATTAATTACAGTGCGAATAACTTCAGTTTCGTAGTCGTTGTTTCAGTGTTAGATGTCTTACCGTAATGTTGATGCATTGTTTTACTTTTTCTGTTCGTTATTGACCACGCTGAGAATAAAGATGTGTTGAGCAGCAGGTAATTTAAGGATATACTATATAATAAAATAAAATGAGTCAAATTTTAAGAATTAAATTATTGAATTCACAAAGTTCATGAACGCAACGTAATGTTAAAATATAAATGTAGATTTAGTAAGTATCAGAATTTTGTTTTCTTAAACTGATAAATTTCATCGTGGTGTTAGATGATTCACTGAAATACAACGACAATATGTAATTTTCCTTGAAACATTTTCACGCCTAAATTGTTTTCTCTCGCGTAAAGATGGTGACGTATGTAATACTGTTTTGCAGCACAAGCGGATATGACTGACCAGGGCTAACTAAGTATTTTGTTGTTTAGTTGTTACGTGTAACATGACTAGCTTTGCATGGGAAAGCCACAACAACATTACTGATGTCCTTGTACTCAGTAACATCGATACGTCAAGCCTATTAAACCAAATCCTGTTTAATTTAAAAGGATTCTGAAACTGTTCATCCTGTTTCTCTGAACATATTGACGTTTGTGGGCATTAATCAGTAGAATCGTACACATACCCGTGTCCATATGGATATTGGTTGTTTCCGAACGTCATGATGTGATGCAATTTAATTGTTTGGTGTCAAAAAACATGATTTTGAAAAGTGGAAAACTATTTGTGTGAAGTTGTTAAGAATTGTTGTGACTTATGTCAGTAAATATCATATACACCGTAGTAACAACACACTCAACATATAAACTTGTACAAGTAACACAGCTAACTGTATGGCGCAACAAATACAGCGACAATAATGTGTAAATCGGCCCGCTGGTAGATTAGTCGAAGCATCATTTTGTGAATTAGAAGCATATATTTCATTTTGGATTTTTTAAATCAATATTTTCTAATTTTAGTCTGAGCGCGATGAAAACATAGTTAATTTATATTTTAGGATTGACAATTTTACCATTTTCGCTAAAAGTATGAATATTATAACTGTTGTTTAAATTCATTGAATCATATAAGGGCCTTTCGAGCAACATTATGCGACAGTTATGGGGGATTACACCAGTTTATGTAGGTGTAATGAGCCTCCTTAGTCAAACAGTGTGTAATACCGTGTTAGGTTATTCTAAGCACGTTAAATATTAAATGATGTGGAGTAATAGCGCTTAGAACCTGCATAAGAATGTTCGTCAAGTTGCTGCTCCTCTGAAAGGAACTATTGTATTGATCACTCAGTTGTCATTTTGTTGCAGACTGCATCACAATCCAAGGGCACAGGCAGTCACAGTCTAGCAAATTGACGGAGCTGATCTTAATCATAAAAATGTCGGATAATACACATTACACTTTTGATTACCTGATTAATATATACATCGGAGGGCTGGTGATATGAATACATTTATGCTTAAATAGGCGAAGGCTAGTTGCTATCGCCCTTGGAATTAGTCCTTTTTCTTGTAATACGTGTGTTCCTACATTCTGACTGCAGTGATACGGTTTTCTGTGGCAGTATAACATCGGCTACGGCGTGATCTGCCTTGTACTCGGGAAGCACAGTCTGGGAGGGATGTGATACGAATTAGTGTCACATCCTGAGAATCACAAATCATCGTTGCTTAAACAACTTAACCTGATTCGAGTTAGCTAAATTTAAATTTAAATTTGACATGGAGACAATTGCAAAGCCTACAAGATTATTAAGACGAGGTGTTCTAGAAGGGTAAGTGTCTTTTGCTTCATCGACGATCCATCGCTACTTAAATCTTTGTCAAATCCTGGAAATATCATGTCCCCAAATCGAAAACCGGGGTAGCGACAACAAAACCTATTTCCCAGTAAGAAAGTCCATGGCGGCAACTGTTGAGTTACGATTGGTGAACGTAATATACTCATGAGAGTAAGATAACGTTATTACCGACTGATAAGCATTGTGAAATGAAAAAAGGTCATGACCTGCATATTAGTGTTGTTATGACTTTGGGCGTTATTGGTGATTGAACATTGATGTGTAACACAGATGCACCACCAATCAGGAAACGAACAACTTGTGTGACCTGTTTTTGTTGGGTTCTGTTAATATTGATATATGACCACGGTTTATACCAAATTCGCCGCATCCTTGTTTCCTGTTTGGTCTGTTACAATCATTGATATGTAGATCTTTCACATATCATATTTCAGTTATGCAAATTCTTTTGATAGCAACGTATATAGAATGATCAAATTGACATTTGACATTGTGAATGACATATCAAATGACAAAATGATTGGCACACTAGAATAATAGAGGAGGTTTATAGACATTAAAGCGTATGCATTCCTTACCTTTATTTACGTGTCTATACATTTTATGAGATCATTGCATTATTTATGGGATCCAGTGACAGCCCGACAGTAATCATGCTATCGAGGAATACTTAACATCTACTTTATATCCATACTGGTTATATGATTATATACTTTATATAGTTAGGTCATATGATTTATAAACGTCCTCCAAACCTTTTAAACCATTTTATGATATTGTGAGGTCATCTTGTGGCACAGTTAGGATTTACTTGCCCTGGTTGGCTGATTTTTTAAAAGGTGTTAAGGTCTATGTTCTTCCATTGCTTTGTTTCGGAAGACTTTCCCTATCTTTGCATACCGAGAGTTACCGTCACTATGTGGAGGTACGAATTGTAACCCTAGGGGACACTGATATTTCAATATGTGGTATCCCTTTCTTCTCCATGCTACTTTTTATTTCTACCCGCATGTCTGTCTTACCTACGGTCGACTTTTGTTTGACCGTGTGGCCTGGTATAAAATTGTCATAATTTACTATTTCCAACTAATTAGTCCCTACATAAGCGCAAGTGAATTGTTTATGTAATATTTTGTGGGACGTTCAGCATTGGTTAAATTTTCTCTAGTAGCACGATTATATTTAACTTAATTTTCTATAGAAGCATGTTTAAATTTAACTTAATTTTCTTTAGAAGCAAGTTTATATTTAACTTAATTTTCTATAGAAGCATGTTTATATTTAACTTAATTTTCTATAGAAGCGTTAAATTGTCCTGACAGCACATTAAACGTTAGGGTTATGTAGACCTACGCCGTACTGTAAACCTACGCCGTACTGTAGACCTATACTGTACTGTAGACCTACGCCGTACTGTAAACCTACGCCGTACTGTAGACCTACGCTGTACTGTAGACCTATACTGTTCTGTAGACCTATACTGTACTGTAGACCTACGCCGTACTGTAGACCTACGCCGTACTGTAGACCTACGCTGTACTGTAGACCTATACTGTACTGTAGACCTATACTATACTGTAGACCTATACTGTACTGTAGACATATACTGTACTGTAGACCCATACTGTACTGTAGACCTACGCCGTACTGTAGACCTATACTGTACTGTAGACCTAAGCCGTACTGTAGACCTATACTATACTGTAGACCTATACTGTACTGTAGACCTATACTGTACTGTAGACCCATACTGTACTGTAGACCTACGCCGTAATGTAGACCTATACTGTACTGTAGACCTATGCCGTACTGTAGACCTATACTGTACTGTAGACCCATACTGTACTGTAGACCTACGCCGTACTGTAGACATATACTGTACTGTAGACCTATACTGTACTGTAGACCTATACTGTACTGTAGACCTATACTGTACTGTAGACCTATACTGTACTGTAGACATACGCCGTACTGTAGACCTACGCCGTACTGTAGACCTATACTGTACTGTAGACCTACGCCGTACTGTAGACCTATACTGTACTGTATACCTATACTGTACTGTAGACCTATACTGTTATGTAGACCTATACTGTACTGTAGACATACGCCGTACTGTAGACCTATACTGTACTGTAGACCTATACTGTACTGTAGACATACGCCATACTGTAGACCTATACTGTACTGTAGACCTATACTGTACTGTAGACCTACGCCGTACTGTAGACCTATACTGTACTGTAGACCTATACTGTACTGTAGACCTACGCCTTACTGTAGCCTTCTCTTTACTGTAGACTTACACTTTACTGTAGACTTACACTGTACTGTAGACTTACACTTTACTGTTGACTTACACTTTATTGCAGACATACACTCACTTCCGCGACCTCAAGTCGACAACCTGATGGCGAGAACGCGTGAACACAACGGAGTGGTAGCGAAATTAGAATCGCTCGATCGCCGTCGTATTCGATTCTCGTTCCCTTGCCGTCGTGCTTCGTGTTCTCGTGTTGTATCCTCGTGTTGTCTCGTTGTCGACTTTAGGCGGAGAGAGAGGGGTTACGAGATTCGTAATTACGCCCTAACCGGCCACCATAGTAATGTATAAATAATAACTATGCAATATGCAGTGATGTGCTATTAAGTGGTTTCCAGTAGTTAGCAAGAAAAGTACTAAATTTGATTATTGCGAAAATAACCCTTTAAATTTTTTGTTTGACCTTAAAGTTACATACAATTTGACAAACCGGTATTTACGATATCAATAAACTAATCATGAGTGGATTGACGTCATACCAGTGAAGGGTCGGGCGGACTTTATTGTTGTAAATAGGGTACTTCCGAAACCATATTTTCTCACGGGATTTATACAAGGTATAAAACATACCAAAATGAAATAAACATTGTTGTTGTAAATCAATCAGTGAGGGACTACGTGTTCACCGACTTCTGATCTATAACACTCTAGATTAAAGCTGACTTATTTATCTCATAGTTATCTTCTGTTGGACGCTATTTATTTATTTCCTAACTCCTGCCTGGCGGGCGGAATGCTGTGCTGGGTACCTTCGGCATGGTATTTCAGTGAGATAGCACTATAAAGTCTGCATCAGATCCACGCTATCACAAGGAGGCAAATACACTAACTTTCCCTGCCTCCGGGACACATACACACATACACGCATGCACAAAATACATGGAGGCACGTCCTTAGATCACCTTAGCTGTTAACAGGATGTTAAACTAAATAAAACAAAACCGTTCCTGCCCGTCCATCACTTCCCCACCATCACCAAAGACTGTACCGTGTATCATACAGACGATCTCGGACCAGGAATGATTCGATAAGATTTATATTCAATACAGTTTTTCTATTCTTTAGTATCACCTACAAACTTCAGAGATGAGATTATATTTGAGAATACAAATCACGGAATTGGATAGAAACCATAATGAATTCTAACGAGATTGATACCTGGTTTATATTGAAAATATTTATATATTAGAAATACAAATATTTCCTCTTTGGCTAATACATTAACTGGCGTTTGACATTTGGATAAATAGGATGTGAAATCTGTCGTAGCGCAAATGTATCTGGGCTTGAGAATGCATTTTATTATTTCGAAATATAAGATGATCATCTATTTGTTGTAGACGGCATCCAATTTAGAGTATGCCGCATTTTCTAAGGAAGTTGCTAGGAACATCACGACCAGATTTCAAAACTGGGACACCTACACTAACGCCAGCGTTAAAAGACAATTCAAGAAGCTGGTCGACGTGGGGTTTGCCGCTATCAACGACACAGAGAAACTGAAATCAGTAAGTAAACACATGTCGGTGATGTTTGGCTAAAAGGAACAATGCGCTTGCTTTATTGTGAAAAAGTTAATGACGGCTTTAACTGACAAATCAGTTTTGTCAATAACACGAAAATAAGGACTACATTTGTGCTGAAGTACTGGGCAGCTATATGTAATAATCGTACTAAAGAAATTGGTGAAAATAATTTCAGCACAAATTAGATATAAGCAGTACAGACACATATTGGATGGAATCTATAGCTAAATATGCCATAAATTGGAAAAAATATCCTCATACAGACTTCTAGAATTCGTTTGTAATATTGATACAACTATTTAAGCTAATTTTCAAGTGGACTCGGCAGTTTCAAACTTCACAGTAATAACTTATTGGTTACACGGTTGATGCTATACTAAGTTATAGTTTGATCACCACAAAAACCAATAAAATATGAAAGTACCGAAGAAGGATTATCAGAACAGATAGATCTTGAAAAAGACTAAACGGTCTTCAAATGATAGCAAACACAGAATAAAAAAAGCAAAATGTTTAAAATTCTAGCGAACAATTGTTCATTGTAAAACAGTATTTTGCATTTGTATTCATATCTTAGAAATCCTTCCAAAATAAATTAAATCTTCAACCCATGAGACACCCGTTATGATGTTTCCGGACAAATCCATGAGAGTTTATAGGTCAACTACGATCAGCCAATTTCAAATTACCCTCTCGTACAATATCAGTTCAATATGTTCTAAAGTAATACTTTTTATGGCGTTTCTTACCTGGCTATATTTGTATAAGCGATGTTCACTAGATTTTCCTTAGCGATGCTTGTCTGTGTGTATATTTCTGAGTAAATTTCGCAAGGTACAAACAGGTTCCGGATTGTGACGCCTTATACATATAAAGTATACTAGCTAACAGAGGATTATCAACTTTTGTAAACGAACATAACTTGCAGTGATCGATTTTCTGTTTACCAGGAGATGTCTCATCATTAGAAATTATTTGTGTAGCTCGTTGATGAATCTTGATGATAAGCAAATGCTCTATAGGGTAAACGCATAAGTATAGAATGAAAACTCGATGAAGCTATGCATTATTTTCTTGTATCACAAATGCAAAAAATTCAAATAATCAATGATTGACAATAAGAAAGAAAGCTTACAATGAATTGTTTCTCCCAGATATCCACATTGGAGGCCGAGTTAACGGGTATATACAGTACCGGCAAGGCGTGTCTTCCGGAGTTCGGGAAAGGATGTTTGTCTCTCGAACCAGGTGAGTTACTATTGTGATGAATCAAGGAACACAATACATTCATTTTAGGAAATTTCATCAATGATACCAGCTACCCAATTTTGAAGGTACCGTGATCTATTGTTTTAGATAAACGGGGTATTCGAGATACACACTCGATATATCACTGTATTCAGAGCTGACTGTTTCTTCCTTCTGAGACTGAAAGAACCAGATCATGTTGCTTCTGTGTAAATCATAATCCATCTATAACTGGTCCGCGTTGGTCTATAAAAATAGTCAATTCAGTACCGGATAATGCTATTTCAGTATTATTTGTAGGGTTACGGTGCAGTTCTTTGAATGTACCGTTGATATAGTAGCATTTCATGCATGTTGAACAGTTTGACTCCTAGCGGTCGCTGCACATGCTAGTACCTCGAACGTTTGTAAATTGTCATTACATTAGTATATCTGTTCATTGAATTATCATGAAACTACTCCTGGACTACGGAAGTATTTAGAATTAAGCATCTCTTAAATATGCCGTTTCTTGAAAAGTGGGACGGGGATTGGGGTGCAATTTTAAACAGTACGCGGATCTAAACCTCTTTAAGTCTTATCTTATTCCACTCATCAGGATAAGTTCAAGTACGCAAGTGATAGAATTTCAGGTCCCAGTGATATCTCCAACCTTTAGCAGCCCTTTTATTTATCATTTTAATGATACAATTCAGAATAACGAAGGTTTGTTTTATTTTCACAACACAAGGCCTGACGGACTTGATGGCAGAGAGTAGAAACTATCAGGAATTGTTGGCTGCTTGGAAGGGATGGCGCGACGTATCGGGAAAGAAAATGAAGTCGAAGTACACAGAATTTGTTAACGTCATGAATGAGGCCATTGCTTTCAGTGGTATGACGTATACACATTTCTATTTTTGTTTCTATTATGATGAAATACAAAGACGTAAACTTTTGATTTCGACAACATGTAATATATTTTATACTAACTGACTGTTATACATTTGTATATTCATGTATTTAATACAGTATTCGTAAGGCGATGTAGACTTCACATGATCATTTTTGAATAGGTATGATCATGCATGACTCCTGGATACAATAGTTTTTATTTATAGATTTGTTTTACCCTTCATTACGAATAGAATAGCCTTACTGTATCCCACTTCATGCTGTTTTAAGAGGCGACTAATGTGGACCCCTTGCATAATCAGGGATGTTCTTCCGTGTCTTCTGTCTTCAAACAAACAAATACAAAAAATACAACTAAAATGGAAAAAAGTAACATACCACAAGCATTTGTTTTCGGATGAAGTAAACAATGAAGAATAGGATTATCAAATCAGTCAGTGACGGCGCATTTACTTTTTTCCCTGAAACTAACCAATTGTAATTGTATTGACATTTTCTTACAGTCATTAATTAAAATATTCTTCACCACAATGACGCACTACTGACATACATTTGCATTGATTATTCTTTATTGATAGATATTTAATATTTCTGAAAGAAACATACATCACGGATTTAAAACATAAATTAATGCAAGTATACAAAGGCGTTCTTTCATTAACAGAAGTGGCTTATCACGAAATGTTTTTTGTATGATGTAATACCGACCTATGATGGACGAGATACCCTCATAGACAGGACAGAGAATCAAAGACTGTTAGAAGTTTACGATGTAACGTGCTTTCGATGAAATTTCACATGGAATAAAGTCTTGTAATACATATATTCACATTTACTTTCCTATGCCATGTCTATATGATGTATCAGCTGTTATGCCTTCTGAATTGAAATACATACATAAGTCAGATCATCTCAGTAAAACAGTTAACAAATGAAATCAAACAAAAACTAATAAAAGTGACGCACAACTTCGAGTTAAAGGCTGGTGATACTAACATATTAAATATGTATCTTATTTGTATTGACAAGTAAATAACAAGCAATGCTGCATGTAATTCTGATATTAATATGCAGGTTACAATGACACTGGTGAATACTGGAGATCGTGGTATGAGACGCCATCTTTTGAGGAGGACGTTAAAAACCTGTATGAACAGTTACGTCCATTATATGAACATCTCCACGCCTACGTCCGCCGGAAGTTGATGAACAAATACGGAAAGCAGTACTTTCCGGATAATGGACACATCCCCGCTCATTTATTTGGTAAACATTTAAAAAAAATTACGTTTGTGACGTAACAATTTGGTGGTGCGATATAGAAATTGCGACGTCTTTTTCTGGCTTTTGAGCAAATTCTGTTGATTACAATAAGAGAAAAATACTTTTTGTCTGCAACGGGGTGTATTATAGGGAATTTCAATTCAACTCTCTTGATTTTCAAATAGGTTAAAAACCCTTTGCAAGCCTAGGGTTTAAATAAATTTGAAAACCCATTTAGTGGAATTTCCCTATCTCACACACCTGGGCATGACACTTTTTACTTTATCGCTAATGCGGGAATAATACATGGGGAATTGGAATTACTAGTAATTGAGTTCTTTATTCGCCAAACACTGGTTTCTTTCCCGACGACAAATGCATTCAGAGTTATTTTTTATTCGTAGGTAACATGTGGTCACAGGATTGGGGCAATATATACGACCTTGTTGAGCCCTACTCTGACGCTACCAGCGTGGATATCACAGCCAAAATGTTGGAAAAGGTAATACAATGTAATCACTCTCGGAATCTAGGAATTGACTCTAAGAGAACAAATGCTGATGAATGGAAGACATCTGGTTATAAGTGTATTCACTAGTTAATTACTACGCCTCTGATAAACTTTCATAAATTTTATTTTAATTGCGGCAGTAGATTGGTTACCATCATTGTTTTGGTTACTTTTCTTGGAAGAATTTTAAGAGTAATGTAACAGAGTAGCAAATACTTTTTCTTTGAGCATGTCTAAAATCCAAAGAAACAAACCTATTTTTTAATAGTTTGATTTATTCAGCATTGTTTTGCCATCCTGACAAATTTAATCAAATTCACAAAAAAAAAAAGTTTCCAATAATTTCATAAAAATGTGGATTTTTCTTAAGTATTCATTGGATACAATCGTGAGTTGATGTATTAATCAAATTTCATTAATGCAAAGTTAACATTTTAATGCATTTCTTCAACTTCCTGTTAAGAAGATTAACTGGTTAGCAATTGCCGTATTCTAATTGTTAAGTATCGTTGTCTTTTACCAGGGTTACAACATCACACATATGTACCGAGTTGCGGAAGAGTTCTTCACTTCAATCGGCCTCGATCCTATGCCGGCAGGATTCTGGACCAAATCAATGCTAGAGAAACCGGCCAACCGAGATGTAGTGTGTCACGCGTCGGCCTGGGACTTCTACGACGGACAGGATTTTAGGTAGGCCTCTATTACAGAACCGTTTAAAAATTGTAAACAATTTGCGTATTGAACGATCTCAGTTTTCCCCTCTTTAGGTGAATATATTATTAAAGCTGACAGGGCAAGTTAAAAAGCTTTCAATTGAGATTTTTTTTTTATTTTTTGGTTTTGAGATCTTCCCCGTCTCTTCCGACTATCGTTTCTAAGGAAGTGCCGATATTTTAGTTTGGTCCTTGCTTGGTAATGAGTATGGGTCTCGCTGGGTATAAAAATCGCAGTACTCGTCGAGCCGGTTATCATTTGTTCAACGTGTGCGCAAGGTGACAACTATACTATATATATATATATATAACACTATCACGATTATTTACCGACAAATTGTATCAGATCAGCTGAATAAAATTAAAATGGAACACATCAAAGTATATAAGGCACGACCCCCCCCCCCCCCCCAACGGCTCTGAAAGAAAGGAAACATACGATGAACGCTAATGCCTACTTTTTAGATATCCAACTAGTTATAACCTCCTGTGTGAAATCAATACTAATTCCTCTCATTTCCATGAGAGCGGTTCAATTATCAAATTTCACATTGTTGACTTCACACCTGGGAGTGTTAACTTGCACTGTTAGCTTTAAGGCTATGTATACTTTCTACATCATGGATACACGAGTTATCGCCCTTGCTGATTCAACAAAACGCTTGTTTTAGGATAAAACAGTGTACAACATTAACAGACCGGCAGTTAAATACAGTCCACCACGAAATTGGTCACGTGATGTATTATCTTGCCTACAAGAAGCTGCCAAATATATTTAGAAAGGGTGCAAATCCAGGTATTATTATTTAAGGGCAGAAAGGGAAGTGCGTGTGTAACAAACGAGCTTGGTGGATTTGTTATAGAAATGGCTTCGGCTATTAACTTAACAAAATGATGTTGGCGGGCAGATATTTTTGGTTTTGTTGCAGGAAGGTTAATTAGTAAAAGCAGCTGTGCATGGTTGGCAATGTTAAAGTTATGGTGATGGTGGGAATATTGTTACATAATTATTTTCCTACTAATAATTAGTAGCAGCTTAGTAGAAACCGTTCTGTCTCAATAGTACTGATAATTATCATAAATAAGGTATTCTAGTTTATTTAGTTAACTTCTTTTTTGTGTAATTCATTGTGTTCCATTGAATGCAAAATCACCATACGACTACAACCTTAAACAAGACTTTTCCTTTGAAAATTGAAACAAAATATTGGCTTTTATATTCACAAGCTTTTACTGGACATGGAAAAGAATAATTGTACGTTATTGGTTGCCATGTCAACGGTTCCATTTCAGCAAGAAATTTAAACATATTGTGTTTTTTGCAATTTTTCTGCACTTCTGAAATTGAATAGAAAAGAGGATTAATATCATCTCTAGCACGTTAATTTCATATTTTGTTCTATTCGCACCTATCACTTTATTGAAAACAGTAACATGCTTTGATTGTGATAAAACTGTCAAATATCGCATATGTGACATTTTCTACCAAAAAAAACGGTGCTGTCGAGTTTCTTTAAATCTCCTGAAACGAAAGATATTTCTTTCCGGAAAGTCAATATATTACACAAATAAAATATATTCAATTAAAAAATCAGGGAAGAGTGCAAACCTAACCGTATATATTAAATATTTCCGTTCCCCAATTTCCTATGCATCGAATTTACTTGTTGAAGTTTTACCAGTGGAGTCTTAAATTAAGTACCTTCTAATTATATTTATACCTACGGCAAAAATAGAATCCTGCAGATATCAAATTAATTTCATTTTCAAACTAGGTTTGTGTCTTAATATAGTAATATCTGGTTTATGTCATATTTGAATCATACCATTTTTTTGTAATATTATCATATCTGGTTCGTGTTATACTATAGTTATATGTAGTTTGAGTTTACTATATTTATATCTGGCTTGTGAGATACAATAACGAACAAATATGGGACCAGTTACACTATATTTGTATCTCGGTTGTGTTAAATAGACAGATACAATGATGTATCGAGTTACCGTAAACAGTCGCACTCGTGTTGAACAGTGCACTTGTTGTGTAACGCTTAATCATATCAAAAGATTTTTAATAATATTACCAGATGTCTATTAAACAATAGTTTGTTATTGTTTAGATAGTTTCGTTAAAATTTAGTATAAATTACCTATAAGTAGCATCAAAAATGCACATTTTAAATTCGTGTTGTAGAATTATTTGAGAACAAGTTGCCGGGAGCAGTTTATGATAACGACAATCAATATATTATGTGTTGTCCGTGCTACTGTGAAATGTATATCATAGTATTTCAAGATTAATATATTTGCGATTGTGTATTTTTACGCAAAAGATTCCGTACAATATAGTATACGCATTTTTAGTTTAAATAGTTAAGGCATTTTGTCGGGAGAATTGAGTTCTATTGGTTTTTAGGATCACCCAATGTACGACATTAACAACTGCCAGTCTACTCGCCGTACACCATGAGATGGGACATTTGGTATATTATCAACACTATAAACAGCAGCCAATAATTTACCGTGGGGGAGCTAACCCGGGTAAAGTCTCCGGGATATTTATACTTCATACAAGGAAATTTTCGCCGCAGTTTAATTTTTGCCTTTTTCACCCTCCGTAACGAGGGCGAATTTATCATTTCAGTGAATATTGGTAAACAACATAAGATGCATAGTAATTTTATGTAATGGACGAAGTTTTACTCTGGGGAAACATTGAATTCATGGGAGAGGGCGAAAGTTACACTGGGGAAACATTGTATTCATGGGAGAGGGCGAAAGGTACACTGGGGAAACATTGAATTATCGGGAGAGGGCAAAAGTTATACTGGGTAAACATTGAATTCATGGGAGAGGGCGAAAGTTACACTGGGAAAACATTGAATTCATGGGAGAGGGCGAAAGGTACACTGGGGAAACATTTAATTCATGGGAGAGGGCGACAGTTACACTGGGAAAACATTGAATTCATGGGTGAGGGCAAACGTTATACTGGGTAAACATTGAATTCATGGGTGAGGGCAAACGTTATACTGGGTAAACATTGAATTCATGGGAGAGGGCGAAAGTTACACTGGGGAAACATTGCATTCATGTGAGAGGGCGAAAGCTTTATTCGGCGAAAAGTTCCCGGTATACAGTAACAACTAAAGCAATCGATAGCCTACTCATGTCTTTTATTGATGTTGTGTGCAACTACTAGAACCATGAGATGTGTTTTAATGTCTGCTAGTGTTGTTGAGTGTAACAGGAACCATCGAATGTCTACTGATTTCTAATATTGGTGTTGTGTATAATGCTAAAATCACACAACGTATACTGATGTCTAGTATTGATGTTGTGTTTAATGCTAAAATCACAAAATGTTTACTGAAGTCTTGTATTGGTGTTGTGTATAATGCTAAAATCACACAATGTTTACTGATGCGTTTATAATGTTGAAATCACCGAATGTATACTGATGTCTAGTATTGGTGTTGTGTATAATGCTAAAATCACCAAATGTTTACTGATGTGTTTATAATGTTAAAATCACCGAATGTATACTGAAGTCTAATATTGGTATTGTGTATAATGCTAAAATCACACAACGTATACTGATGTCTTGTATTGGTGTTCTGTCCCGAAGTGGTGCTGTGTGTGATACTTGACCAGAAGAATCCTATAATATGGCATCTCTTCTCATTTATTAAATTTCAGTATGAAGTCTACTGTTTCACGAATTGATAAAGGCAATATTGCATTCTGTTTGAACATATCAAATATTTTTATGGAAATGTTTTAGAAAACGGTGCGATGTACAGGAAATATGCTTGCTGAATTAATAAATAAATAACATTTCAATATCTGATGTACATATCTTCATTGACTTTTAATTTTAATTCAATGTTAAAGGTATTGTTTTTTCCTTCCACAATGATAATTAGGTCTTGGTTTATTTCATTTTGCCTCAAACGCATTAGGTTCGAAACCTGTTAGTTGTGAAGTAGCAATAACCCCTGTAGTCGTTCTGGCTGTCTGTTATTGTTAATAACTATATTTTCCCCATGCCATTATTTGATTACATAGTTTTTTATGATTGTAAACATACTAAATCTATTTCGTTGTAAATAAATAACAATGAATAATGGGACTTTTTACATTACATCACGTTTTCAAAAACTGAAATGTCCCTCATCCCCAGTCAACTGAAATGTCCCTTATCCCCAGTCTTTTAAATATCGTGTAATATAACCACGTCTCGTGGTTGTGAGATATTAAAAATAGAAATAACTCCAGTAATCTGTTACTTTATATCTCTGAATCACTAATTATAGAAATTACTCTAACCGCTTAAGTAAATCAGATGTTGATCTTCATATGTTATGACCAGCAAAAGATAAATAGGATATTGCATGAATCGATATGCAGTTTTAGCTTATCAAGAAGAAAACGAATTATCATTTGTATCAATTAGGAATCAATCACAACTAAAACCATCTGTATATGATGGTAAGAAGATCGAATCATGTAACAAACATCTAAAAATTGCATAGGCAATCGAAAACTCTGTGCCCAAAGCAGTGTCCCTGCTGATGACAGAAAAAAGGTATGCATTCCTTTTGAGTATAAATTGTAAATATTAATAGTAAATATCCCTAGTACCGTTCGATCATTGAAATTACAACTAATCGTTTTTGACAACAAATTTCAGTTCTTTATTTAGAATTATCACCTTAGGATGTATTAATTATTACTAGCCTTCAGCTGCCAGCCGACTAAAGGGATACACTTTAACGTCAGGGTTCAGATTTAGTAGTAGCTATTTGCATATTGATTTTATCATGTACTTGTGTGATTTTATTTTGTAATGTTTGTGTCTTGAGTGGATATTTAGCGTCGGGAAAATCCGTAAAAAGGAATAATTGTATATTTTATGAAATATCAATCCTGATAAGATATCACACGAGGGAGCAGTTATTTCGCAAATCATTTTTCACTTCAAAATATAAAACTTCTTCTTTGATTAACTGATTCACATAAAGTTGCAGAATTAGTAGTTATGTAATTTGAATAATTGCAATTTGTTTGTGGCCAGTGACAATTTGTTTGTGGCCAGTGACAGTTTGTTTGTGGCCAGTGACAATTTGTTTGTGGCCAGTGACAGTTTTTCGTTGTAGGATTAAACAATGCACGGCACCAACAGAGAGCCAACTTCTCACTGTTCATCACGAGATGGGTCACGTGATCTATTTTTTAGCCTTCGTCAATCAACCCGTTATTTTTCGTGATGGAGCTAATATGGGTAATTGCTTGTCTCTCCCCTGGTCGATATATGACGATACGCTTTGTTTATTTTTCCGTAAATTAATCATCTTGTATAACATTGCTGTGTTTATGGCCGTTGGCATAGTTTAATATTTCCGACTAATCAGTCCCTATGTAAGCGTATTCATTCCTCGATTTCATTTGCATTAAGTGCAGCGTTTATGTCATTATCTTTTGTGGAGCGTTTAGCATTGGTTACATTTTCTCTTATAGCACGTTTATATGTGGTTTGGTTTTCTCTAATAGCACGTTAAGAGTTCGTCAAAATATCCTGACAGCACATTACATTTCAGGGTTACGTAAACCTAAGTTTTACTATAGACCTACACTGTACTGTAGACCTATTCTTAACTGAAGACCAATGTTTCACTGTAACCCTATGCTGCACTAGAGACCTACGCTTCACTTTAGACCTACGTTTTACTGTGGACTAACACTGTTCTATAGGTCTACTAGCCTACTCTTTACTGTAGACCTACGTTTTACTGTGCACTAACACTGTTCTAAAGGTCTTTTATTGATGTTGTGGTTACCGACTAGAACCATGAGATGTGTTCTTATGTCTTCTAGTGTTGCTGTGTGTATAACAGGAACCATCGAATGTCTACTGATTTCTAGTATTGGTGTTGTGTATAATGCTAAAATCACACAATGTCTACTGATGTCTAGTATTGATGTTGTGTATAATGCTAAAATCACACAACGTATACTGATGTCTAGTATTGGTGTTGTGAATAATGCTAAAATCACACAACGTATACTGATGTCTTGTATTGGTGTTGTGAATAATGCTAAAATCACACAACGTATACTGGATTCTAGTATTGGTGTTGTGTATAATGCTAAAATCACCAAATGTATACTGATGCGTTTATAATGTTAAAATCACAAAATGAATACTGATGTCTAGTATTGTTGTTGTGTATAATGCTAAAATCACACAATGTTTACTGATGCGTTTATAATGTTAAAATCACCAAATGTATACTGATGTCTTGTATTGGTGTTGTGTATATTGCTAAAATCACACAATGTATACTGATGCGTTTATAATGTTAAAATCACCAAATGTATACTGAAGTCTTGTATTGGTATTGTGTCCCGTAGTGGTGCTGTGTGTGATACTTGACCAGAATTAACCTATAATATGGCATCTCTTCTCATTTATTAAAGTTCAGTATAAAGTCTGCTGTTTCACGAATTGATGAAGGCGATATTGCATGCTGTTTTGACATAAAATACTTAATAAGTAATTAACGTATCAAATATCTTATGGAAAGGTTTCAAGGTTCTAGCAAACGGTTTATTTCACTTTGCTTCAGACGCATTAGGTTCGAAACCTTTTAGTTGTGAAGTAGCAATAACCCTTGTAGACGTTCTGGCTATTATTGTTAATAACTATTTTTCCCCATGCCATGTAATTATTCGATTACATAGTTTTTTATGATTGCCAACATATTACCATATTATTTATTGTAAATTAAAAAAAATAAAAATAATGGGACTTTTTACATTACATCACGTTTTCAAAAAACTGAAAGGTCCCTCATCCCCAGTCAACTGAAATGTCCCTCATCCCCGGTCAACTAAAATGTCCCTCAACCCCAGTCAACTGAAATGTCCCTCATCCCCAGTCAACTGAAATGTCCCTCATCCCCAGTCTTTTGAATATCGTGTAAGAAAACCGGGTCTCGTGGTTGTGAGATATTAGAAATGGAAATAACTCCAGTAATCTGTTACTTTATATCTCTGAATTTATAATTATAGAAATTACTCAAACAGCTTAAGTAAATCAGATGTTGATCTTCATATGTTATGCCTAGCAAAAGATAAATAGGATATTGTATGAATCGATATGCAGTTTTAACTTATCTAGAAGACAACGAATTATCACTTGTATCAAATAGGAATTAATCACAACTAAAAACATCTGTATATGATGGTAAGAAGGCCGAATCATATAACAAATATCTAAAAATGAAGGAATATTTATATCCATTCTGTTAACCATTGCCTAATACGGGTTTTCTTCTAATTAGCCATAAACAAGTTTTACATAGGCAAGCGCAAACTCTGTGCCGAAAGCAGTGTCCATGCTGATGACAGATAAAGAGTGTGTGTATTTCTTTTGAGTATGACATGTAAATATTAAACGACTAATTCCTACGTACCGTTCGGCTGTTGAAATCACAGCTAATCATTTTGTATTTCAAAAAAGTTCAGTTCTTTATTGAGGTATATCACCTTAAGATGTATTAATTATTACTAGCCTTCAGCTGCCAGCCGACCGAATGGATACGCTTTAGTGTCGGGGTTCAAATTTAGTAGTAGTTATTTGGTTATTGTTTTTATCATGTACTTGTGTGATTTGATTTTGTAATGTTTGGGTCTTGATTATTTCCCCGAAACTTTAATACATGTCTTTGTCCTTACTCAAACAACTGCTTCCTTACTGAGAAGTAAGTGAAAGTTTAGTACCGGGAAAATCCATGAAAAGGAATAAATAAATATTTATTGAAATTTTGATGAAATATCAGACGAGGGAAAAGTTATTTCACAAAACATTTTCCATTTCAAAATATTGTGTGATTATCAAACCACGCCAGCAAAACGCATTAATTACAATTTGTTTACAGCAGTAAACTTTTTCTTTGATTAATTGATTCATATAAAGTTGCGTATAAATAGTTACATAAAATGAATAATTACAATTTGTTTAAAAACTTACCATTGCAAGTTTTTTCGTTGTAGGATTAAACAATGCACGTCACTGACAGAGAGTCAATTTCTCACAGTTCATCACGAAATGGGTCATGTGATCTATTTTTTAGCCTACGACAATCAACCTGTTAATTTTCGTGATGGAGCTAATCCGGGTAATTGCTTAACTCTCCCCTGTTCGATATATGACGATATGCTTTGTATATTTATCCAAAATGTATACATTTTACTCTTCCGATATTAACTGCATTTGCAAACAGTAAGATGTAAAATTGCGAGAGCTATGCTTTATTTATTTGTAGGATTAAGCAATGTACAACAGTTACAGAAAGTCAACTTCTTACCGTTCACCATGAGATGGGACACGTGATCTATTACTTAACATACGTCAATCAGCCCGTTCTCTTCCGCAGGGGAGCTAACCCTGGTAATTTCCACTTAGTAATTCTACAGCCGTAGTATAGTCATGGATAATTTCACTTTTAGTTGTAGATTTTTTCCTTTTTCAAAATATATATCATAAATGAAATATTTTGAATACATAAAGAGGGTGTTATGCGTTAAGTGTAAGAAACGATTAGAACCTTCATTTATATTTTTCTGCTGATCATCATAAAATCACATCATTTTGTTTTCTTCTCGGCTATATTGCAATACATACCAAACCAGAAGGGTCAATGGTATACCTAGAGTTATAACATGTGACGTAATTATTATACTTTAAAGGTTAGTTAAATCACAAAGTATGCGAGTCATATGCTGACAAACTACGCATCATGCATATGTTTTGCTTGGTCAACTTCGATTTTTTTAAATCATACTTAAACATATGGACAAATTACAAGTTGATGAAAAAAACAAAAATATCTTTGTAAAACAAATGTAATAGCTTTGATGTGATGGATATTGATAAAACTGAATGAAGCCTAGACATACACAACCTGATCGCGAAGCATACTTAGTGTCCTTGTTACTTTCACGATAATATTAGATTTGAAAGGGTCTATGATAGTGTTTTAAATTTACTATTTGTACCATTCATTGAGAGGGAGACTTTGGCAAGAAGAAGTAACATAGTGCTTAACTGTGATAAACTAAAGCTGAACATCATTGCATCCGGTTCATCTTATTGTGCCCTATAAAATAAATCATGATATATAAACTTGTCACCTATTACCTGAAAGAAAAAAGAATCCGTTTAAAAATAATTTCGTGACGCCCAGTTTTTAGCACCAATATGCGCATTTTGCTTTATGGCAATGAATTTCTGCATGATTAAACAACTTAACATCATATAATCAGATGTATATTATGTAAGCATGCGTGATATTGAAAGTGAAGCATGCTTGTAGTTTCTATTGATTTTATTCTATAGCAATACATCTTTTTGCATGTGACTGTTTCGAGATAATATATGCAAGACGAATTTGAAAACTTATCATTGATTCATGCATTAAATGAGCTATTATGTTTGAACGAAATAATATAATACAATAATGTGATAAATCGATCCACAAATCAATATATGATGTATTCAAAATACTTTCATTTTTTACTTGTTGAAATTTTAAGTTCGTGTTGTTTTCCATATTTATTTGACTTTTTATTTTATTTTCCTAATGTATATGCGTCCTTTTCTTTGATTTGTTTTAAAGATTACGAAAATCTTTCGCTATATGATTAACCACAGTATAAAATGTACGGCAGGTTTCCACGAGGGCATGGCTGATATCGTGAGTCTGTCGTTCCAAACTCCTGAACACATGAAGGCGATTGGGCTGCTAGACGAAATACCAACGGATAATAGTACGTACATTATTATCACTGTGTATTTTAATGTGTTGAGCATCTTCAAAATGAATACGTTCTATGAGTTAAGTAATTACTCGTCGAAAGTATGTTAAATTGAAAACAAATTTTTTTTTCAAGATTTACGACAATATTTTACTCAAGACTAACATTTTGTGGTTTTGTTTCCATTATTTTTTTTAAATGGTGTATTCATTTTGTGACGTTTACTTGTAATTCAAACCTCACTTGCAGAGAGTGACCTGAACTTCTTACTTAAGATGGCTCTTGATAAGGTCGCTTTTCTACCTTTTGGCTACCTGATTGATCAATGGCGCTGGAGCGTGTTTAAAGGGGCAACAACTCCAGCAACATACAACCATGATTGGTGGGATCTACGGTAAGTTGTAACCTGTTAAAATAAGAATAAGGACAACATATTTGTTTTCTTATATACACGACGCTCAGAAAGATGTATAATTTTCCCTGACAAAATTGTCATGATATAAGTGAAGTAAAATGACTTTTAGCATCACGATATTTTGTTTTCGTATATTCTACGCGTGAAGGGTTATCGTTTAACACATTTTGTACTATTTTTATCTTCAGATGTCAATATCAAGGTATATCCCCTCCAATTGAAAGATCAGAGGACGATTTTGACCCTGGAGCAAAGTACCATATTCCAGGCAATACACCCTATATAAGGCAAGTCTATTAGTCTTTTTGAAGTATTTTAACACCTAGCTATCGAGATGTACCCTGTATACACAAATGATATGCTCACGTCAATCGCCCATTAGTAAGTCAATTTAAGACAATTAACACATCATGATTGAATTGTGACGTCGCTTCAAAGATAAAGAACATCAAATTAAAACGTTTGCATAATATATTACTTTTGTAATGTGACAACAAATGATCTTAATAAACTTCTATTTCACGGTGTTTAACGAAACGTGATTTTAATATATCTATGGCATAAGTCATTTATGTGTATGCAACACTTTTGTGTAGTTATGTTTGTCGACAAATTTCCACAACCCAAATGACAGGAGAATAACGTTAGGATAATAAGGAGAGTTAACTGTAAACACCCTTTCATGTCGCACTCATATCTAAGCTTTCAATTTATAATTTCGTGCTATTCGTGACTATTGAATAGGGAAACTCTCTGAGAAAGAAGCTATAATTTCAGCGATACACATAAAGTAAACAAGTACTGAAACATGAACACTTTTCAAATTTTATGGATTTTAGTATATCTATTTCTTATAATTAATTGCAAGGGGTCTAATGACCTTCGTAATAATCATTAGATAAGTAATAAATCGATTTTTCCCCTTTTATAAATTACATTTTTGCTCTGATAGAAATTCGTGAATTCGCTTGGGATTAGATATTCCTCGAACATTTGAAAGCTGTCAAGCAAATCCCTTGCTGAACGTGCCCTTTTGTTCAAGAGTGTTATTAGTGAAGCAAGATTACTTCAGGATAGGAACAACGTAAAAGTAACATAGAATAGAATGGGTTAACCCACAAGGACAAAATATACCACTGAACTCAATAAAAAGGACGAAATTCGTAATCAGGTGAAAATCTGGTCAGCTGATGGCGTACAATCTTCTGCAACGTCTGTGACCGAATCTTCTCAAGTGGAATATCATGGATAAGTAATATAGTGGTCAAATGATGCATGTATTCTGTAGATGACCCGACTTGTAGGACAGGCTTTGCATTAGTGAATCATCTATAGCATGGTAGGCGTATATATTACTATCGAGGAAAGGAAAATCAACGGTCGTGTAAGATATACTCACTTACTCTCTGTGTTTATTTCTCCCTTTGTATAGGTATTTTGTCAGTTACATTCTCCAGTTCCAGTGGCACAAAGCGCTTTGTGATGAGATCGGATATGTGGGGCCACTACATAGATGTGATGTCTATCGCAACGTATCCGCCGGTAACCTGTTGAGGTTAGTTACGATGCCAAACACAGTTTGCCGTTATACATATCAATTAGCTATGAGAAGATGGGGTATTTGTTTATTGGTTTAATGAAATCATATCTTCATCATTAAATGAAACAATATTTGTAAAGGGGGTGGGGTGGGGGTGGGGGTGAAGGAGGGTGGCGGGTAATAGCAAAGGTACTATGTAGTATTTTATACATGTAAATAGGGTAACCATACATAAAACTACAAAGAAAATAAACATCTAGCGTGGTAAATAGTTGGATAAAAGTTAGGAATCACGACGAAGGGAATAGAAATACGAAAATATGATTAATATAAAAATGATGTGATTAAGTTCGTGTCACTTCTGATATACATATTGAGTTTTTTTCGCTTTAGAGAGATGTTGAAGCTGGGTTCATCGAAACCATGGCAGGACGCCATGGAGGTGATAACTGGATCCCGTGAAATGAGTGTTCAACCCATGGTGGAGTACTTTGATCCATTATTGCAATGGCTGAAGGAACAGAACAAGGAAGAGAACATTGGTTGGAGTTCAATATGTCCAACAAATATTCCGTCGCCCTTTCCTCCCAGCCCTACTTCCGCTTCCAGCAACATCAATCCATCCACTTTCCTCGCCAGCATGGTTCTGTTGGCGTTAAAACTTTTTGTTTAGAAAGTCTTTGTTATTTGTTGTTTCATTTCGTGTGGACATTTCAAGCATTATTCATTATGTAAAGGATATACAGCTAGTGGTGTTTCGTTATAGTATCACTTTCCTGTAAAGTTATGTTCTTTTGAATCGTGCTAACTTGCTTTCTCACTTATACTTAAGATGTTCATTTTCGTGTAGCAAATGACAACATAACATGCATATGTTTGATGCTAAGCAAATTATGGTAATTATGTACATATATTATGTTATTATCTCAATGTAAATTTAATAAACCGCCTTTATCGCCTATACGCTTACGATATAAACAGATATGAACTTGACTTGATCAATTCATACATCGGTAGTAATATAGCTTTAGCGATTTCCCTTTGTTACCATGTTTTATGAAAGGATTGATGTTAAATCTTTGATGCAGTTGTTATTATTGTAACTATCTATATTGTAAACATTAATTATTAAAATCATAAAATTGCATATCAGAGACTATTTGAAATAGAGAGTATATTTTCTAAATATATGATTTATGTATTAATCTTGTTTTTTCTTACTGTGTTTTTTGTTATTGCAGCGGTCACCGCTAGCTATATAATATATCACGTAACTACACGGGATGTATTTTATCATAGGATGTGGGGGTTTATAACAAGCAGTCACACTAAACCGGAAGGAAGAGCATATGTTTGTTATACCCAACCCAGGTTATCAGTTGCATGTAATCGAACATGACGTCACTCGTTATACATTATAAGGAAGCAGTGTAAATAGAAGATATGGATATTTGAGAATGCGGCTTAACGTACGATTCAATCACATCCTGCATTCTGCTAACTTACTGTGTGTTTTCTAGTGTGTTATTACTATTATACATTTATAAAACGCCCTATCTGATCTCTTAAAAAGTATTCATAGATTCTTATCAGTCAAAGGATGACACATATATTCAATACAGTCACTACAAAGGTGAACCAGCCTTACCTACGGTCGCTTTACCACGTGCCCTCTTTAATATCTCCAGGGTGTACGTTTTTGTGCTGAGGTTGCATATTTTTAAAAGGCAGCACTAACACTGTAATACCCAACCCATACCACATAATAGGATAGGTAGTTTCAGCTGAAAACACACCGCCACATCACTCCCCTTGCGGACAACGAACATCCGCGTCAGAAGGTCAAAGGGCCCTTTCAAGATGAATTACGGTTGCCTCTCGACATGAATCATTTCAGTGAAATTAATTCACACTTTGCATTGCTGTGACACGGCATTAATTTTGACATTGTTTCTCAGCTGAAAGAGTCAGCAGGACACTAACCGCACACACAGCTACAACTCTGAACGATGTATTCACAAGTGTATTAATATACACAAATAGAGGAAATGAAAGTAAATAGTTCGACGTTATTAGAGAAAAGAGGATAAAATTGGCTGGTTATGGACAAATATTTGCCTATTTCCAAACATCACACAGCTTTACGTACGTTGCATTTACTACAGTTTCAATACAATCAATATCTTAAACCTTCTGTTAAACATACACAAGCACAAATGACATATTGTGTTTATAATTGGATATTAAACATAGAAACACAAATAAAATGACTACTGTATTACTTAACACATATCGATGTGGTATTAGCGATACAAGTGTAAAACAGGAATGGCAAGATAACAAAATTACGGTGATAAAGTTATGAAAGCGTTCCTATCCTTCTGAAGCATGATGTTCAGGTAAATAATTATTTCAATGAATCTTACAGCTACACCATACACATAAAATCTCACCACGAGTCGTCAATGTATGCTATCCAATAATCATACAACAATGTATTAATATTAAGTAAAGTAGAAAACAACAATATACCACAACGTTAATGTTCCAGCAGGATTAACAATCTCGTCAGTGTAATGTGATCGGTATGTAGTTACTTGGTAAACTATGCACTGTAGTTACTTGGTAAACTATGCACTGTTAAAGATAATATCGTTGAAAGTTGAAGAGAAATATATTTGATTTTGCTCAACCCAGATAATCTAATCTAGGGTATCCGCCTTTACATCTTCCTCATCCAACCATTTTGTAGCAAAATCCTAGACAAAATCCACATTATGGATCTCGATTTGAAACGAGTTCATGCTCTTCGTTACTTTGCGGCTTCGGTAATTAAAACTTAAATCTATTGTCAACTGTGCTGATGTTATTATTAATGACAAGAACGAGAGTAACATGAATAAAGATTTAACATTCAACGGTTGTAGAAAACAGATGTAGAAAACCGTAGATGACATGAACTTTCATTTTAAAGATATATCAAAATATTTTATAGGACTAATTTTTAATATTAAGACGGGGAGACTGTTTAAGAATCTCAGCACTTAAACCTTTCAATAATTAAGCATATGGAATGAACACTCTTCATCCTGATTGCCGCAGAGCATCCATAAGCTTTAATTCCTATCCAATGAATATGATAACACTTTTACGGTAAGTTACGCAGATTGGGATTGCTTTTTGTATTTAGTAATTCGTAGATAAACATATAACACATCAGACAAACTGTAATTAACACAATTAATTATTATTGTGACGTCATCAATCTTTCTCCCTAATGAATGAAAGAATGTCACATCATATATAAGCAACTGACTTTGATGAAAGAACTACGAACGATATTTGAATAAAACATGTATATTGGACACATCACCATATCAGCAAATTCGTATAGCCATGCTTCAAAAACAGTTAACATAATACCGACTCGTGGTAGGTAAGCCAGAACAGACAGACGTATAATGACAAGTAAGTTAATAACTGCAACATCTCGGGATTAGAACGTTATTATCGGGGACGTTTCAGAATAACCAAGTTTATTTAGGGAACATATTTGATAAGTAGGATGAAACAGGGAACGTATCAGAAGTTACTTCAGGGAACATTTCAGAATATCTATCTGTATATAATATGAACGTATGACGATAAGTAAGTTTATATGATAAACGTATCGAGATAAGTAAGTTGTTAACGACTCGTGATTGGTAGTTAATACTTGAAACGTCTCAGGATAAGTATATAAATACAGGGGATGTGTAAGTATATTTATTAATAAACTGACAAACGTCTCGTGATTAGTAAGTATACACAGGGACCGTCTCAGGATAAGTATACTGATACAGGGGATATATCAGCATGTTTATAAATAAACTGATAAACGTCTCGTGATTAGTAAGTATACACAGGGACAGTCTCGGGATAAGTATACTGATACAGGGGATATATCAGCATGTTTATAAATACACTGATAAACGTCACGTGACATGTAAGTTAATTAATACTATATGTACTACACAGAATGAACTTTAATAGGCAAGGCTGTCATCGCCGAGTGAAAGCTACGGCGGGTTTATAAATATTTAAATGGATTATTCAGATTTATTCAAACTTTCAGGGACGTTGGTTTCAATCATTTTTTTGATATTGCTCTAAACCAGTTATTATACCAGGAAATATGTATTTGTCCATTATATAAAATATCAAAAAAAGCACACACACTTATAAAGTTAAATTGTAATTCCCTAACCTTTATCACAAAGACTTGCAGTGGACCTTGTTTACTCACTTATATTCATCACAACAAGAGAACCAATAAAGCTAATACCAAAATAGTACACGCTGATGCAGGGAACGTTGTGGAAGCGGCAGACACTTTATTCTTAGGACAGTTGACGTCCCAACCTATTCTGTGTCCCTTATTCTCGTTGGTCAACCAGTTTGTTAAAGGTTTGAAATATTCGACTAACGGCTTTGCACTCATCCTCCTTGAACCCGTCAACAATTTCAAAGTTTCTGGCCAGGGACGAGACGATCCCTTTTCTAACATCTCTCTGTTGAATGAATAAATGAAGGACATACACATAGTCAATAAGATCTATTGATATGGTATATCTAATGACTAATTAGCATTCATGATATATCTTATTCTATAAATACATTGCCTTTCTATGGGTCCATTTAATAGATGATGTAGACACATTTCATGTTTCATGCAGATGCATTTAATAAAATATGTATATATTTAAAAGAGTAGACATATATTATCGATGGTGTAAATATTAATAAATGGTGTGAATTCTGTAGACACACTAATGGCTAGTGTAGATACAATTAATATATGTTGTTGATACATTAAATAGATGACGCCTGAAATTGAAAGTTCATTTAAAATTGCGTTGAACGATATTAGTGCACAAACCTTTGCACTCCTTGCATTTAGATATTTGATCAAAATAGAATGGTGTAGAAATCAACTTTTGGTAAAAAAATGTTTCTTATTAGGAGTAAATTTCATTATTAAAACCCATATATCAGGTATTCAGTGTTTAGATATGTTACTTCACACAGTAGAGGTTGTATGCACAGAATAGGCGATCACTGAATGGCAGACTTACTTTAGTTGACTTCCGGCTACCCAGTTCCGGAAGATGTCACACCTATGTAGTTGATTCTGTCGATGTTGTCCCTTACTACACAGCGATTTATGCCATTGGAATGTCAAAATAGTGCTTACAAACTTTCTGTAATGGAAGGAGAACATAGTTATGCAAATATATCCAGATATATTTAGAGTGCTCAGATAAAATTTTGATTATGTAGATGTATGCATAGAGATACAGATTTTACTCTAGATTTGTTATCTTACTGTATATAAGGGAGGTTTGAAGAAACATGGTGTTCAGAACCGGCGTCAAAGTCCTCTTCTGTCCTCAACACTGATGGGGAGATACCCTGATATTTACACCTTCAACATACAAATATAAATTGAATGACATGTAAAGACTTTTTTTATGAATGGGCAGGGTATTAAAAAAAACTAGCGTATAGCATTATGACACGCGGGTAAAAACAGCTTTATTTTCAAATTTTTATTGAAACAATGTTGTTACTCGGAATGAGTTATCAGTTTGGTATAAATAGAATATGCTTGTTTGTTTTGTTTTGGATGTTTTCTGACAGCTTACTTACTAACTCGACACATTGTTGTTTATTGACTTGTGTTCAGCGGTGAAGAGTCGACACATTGTTGTTTATTGACTTGTGTTCAGGGGTGAAGAGTCGACACATTGTTGTTTATTGACTTGTGTTCAGTGGTGAAGAGTCGAGACACCGGTCGTTTGTACTTTGTGCTTGCAAAATATTTTCGAAAGCTCGCAAAATAATTTGTCAAAAAAACTTAGCATTAATGTCTAACGTCGTGAACGTGGAAAATAATAATGTTAAAATTGAATTATTCTCTTTTAGAAAGATGTTATGTTTACCTCAATCTCCACCAATCAATGTTGTAGGTATAACTAATGGTTCTGCCTTGGAACACGTTCCATCGCCACTGATCAACCAGGTAGGTGAAAGGAAGAGATGCCACTGTATCTAAGGCAACGCCCATTAGGGCATTGATATCGCTCTCTACAAACAAAAAAAACCCCATATTTAAGAAAAGATAGAGTAATAAAAGTTAGATAAAAAATCAAACAGGTTCGGGGCATGCATTTTTACTTTTAATTTTACATAACCTATTTCAAGAATCATAAAAACAAATCACGTGTCTTTGTTAATGCGTTTATATATGTAGATAGGTTGTACAATACAAGAGAATCTCAAGATCCACCAACAACCTACTATTGTCATGCGCAATGTCAGAAGCCAATCCAAGAATTTGAAAATGCTCTGGCGTCTGAAACGACAATGTTGAAAGTCCCGCCATGGCACCATGAAAACCTGTGGATGACATCGAGAAACAGAATAAGAGAAAAACGACTTTTGTGTCTGGAATCGAAGCAAATATCTAATCTGCTGCCTAGTAGTTCTGGTGTTAGAAAAAGAGCAATTCAAACCATATTGAAGTATTTGAAAAATCACTCCTGTCTTATATAAACCTATTCATTCATATTTAGGTTCTTCATTGTACTTTTTACTCCAGGGCTTCCAGGAACCTCTTCTTCATTTATATGTCCATTTAATGATATTATAACATGAGTAAAAGACTGTTTTATCTCATTTGGATTTTAATTACAGAGATGATGCAATCCTACGGAGAAAATTAAAATTTTGCCTAAAGGAAATAGAACGATCACCCTAAATAACAATTTCCTAATATTGAAAAGCCCAGATTTGTTCTATAACTTCCATCCCTAGGAGTTATGGTATATGGTTTAGGATGGAATAGACATGCATCATACATATTTCGGCACTCAACTTACATCAACGTGTATTTTAGCTTCATTTTGTCACGTAAATGGATGGTTGGGACATGTTACAACTTTCGGCTAAAGCCTTGCAGGCTACACATTTTTTACCTGGATTTGCTCCACTCCTGAACAAGAACGGCTGGTGTCTGTAACTCATGTGGTATACTGAGTGACCCATTTGAGAATGTATCGCAATCACGTCCTTTTTCGTTACGTTAGCACACATCTTTATTCTAAACAAAATGTGAAAAGATAGAACGTTCACACTATTTTAGCAACATAATTGTGTCAATTTTTCAAGTTATTTCTTAAGTTATCCGCAAATATTTACTTACTTATTTATTTTTGTATATTTGATATTGTGTTACAACATCCATTTCTGTAATTCTGCAATATCATATATTTGACCAATACTTCAGGTATTAATGGACCAGGAAACAATTGCCCACAATTTAGTACACTTTAAGGATATTTAGGTATTTGTTCAAAGAGAGGTTATTTGTCTCTGTGCTTTCAATTTACCATACCGGAAATCTTTTCCATTCGAGAAATCAAACGCCGATGGCTGACAACTCATTTCACGGTTACTCGGTTTGATTGCTATCGAGTTTGCCCAAAAGTCCGCCGTCATGGGTTCAAAACCAAGAGAAGTATAAAAATCTTGCGCCATTTTAAACAAATCAGCTATCCCGTAACCCTGTTTGATAAATAAAAAATTGAGTAATATACACCATAATATAATTAGCATGGCGACTGACTTACTTAATGAACGGATAAATATACAAATGAATGAATAAACAAATGAACGAACAAAAGAATGAACAAATGTATAAACAAATGAACAAACCACTCAACCGACGAATGAGTGAGTGAATGAATGAATGAATGAATGAATGAATGAATGAATGAATGAATTAATGAATGAATGAATGCATAGAATGATGGATTGATGCATGCATGCAGGAATACACAATAATAAATGAATGGTGACCTGAACCATTGTGTTCGACACAAAAAGTGTGAGGACTATTCCCAAGTCCTGAACACACTAAACCTACTTCCTGGGACAGCATTGTTTGTAAGGATACTATAGTGACGAAATAAATAGTATTAAAAGTTTATTTAGAAATATCAACTAGCATGACGCAAATACAATCAGCTGCACTTTACCTATAACTACACTACATACATGCAGACTTGGAAAGGTTCCCATTTCGGAAAAATATTTATCTGTGTGTTAAGTACAATGTGTTGAAACGAGCACACAATATGGCTGAGGGGCTCCAGAAATGTAAGCAAAAATGCAGCTAGTATACAAAATCTGTCTAGAAAACGATACGCATATGCTACCTACGTAACAACTATATATTAACATACAGCAGCGCATTTAGGTAGAGGGGTTAGTGGTTCCTCCAGGAATCACCTCCTCTCTTAAAATGAAGAACTCGTAAAAAAGGAATAATATAATAAAACAAGAGCAATGCAACGGCCTTCACACATTCCTATTTTCATAAAAATCCGAGATGTACACATCTTCGATTTAGTCTTGTTGATTGCCAATATCAATTTCTGAATTCTTATCATCATGCTTTAAAATGAATGATTAATCCTAATGATTGATTGAGGTTAACTTATACTTATAGTGTATTGCAAACACGTACCTTTTCTATCAGGGCTCTTGTGACGTTGAATCTGTTGACCTCGGGGTATGGCTTGACAAGGTCATACATGTCATTCCATTTGTGTCTCCATACATTATCTTTAACATCCAAAATATTTCAATTAAAAATAAAAAAACATTTATTATTTTCTTTTCGAATATCTGAAACTGCATATATTCTTTCGTTTATCATTTAAAGAGGCGCTTAATATGCATAACTGTAATTTACAATTATAAGCATGCATGGTTGATAAAGCTGTAATGATGTAGCCGTGCACCGAATCACGTACTGTTACTAATTGCCTGTTCTAACGTCTCCGAAAATGTCCTTCTTGTTCGCACTGATATTATCTTGCAACTATGTTGGATTTTTGTCATTTATTGTTTTATTTTCTCTTTGAACATCGGTATTTTCTTTTAAAAGTGACGCTTGATGACGACAATCACATGTTGCAAAGACATAAACATCCACATGGACGAAAAAAAGAGCATTCATAAACAATAGAAATACTCTGCTGTATCAGGTTGTTTAAAAGTAACAAAACGACGTACCTACTAGATGAGCAGGGATATGGCCACTGTCAGGGAAGGGGGTTCTGCCATAGTGCACAGCTAGTTTTCGACGAATGTATGCATGTAGTTGTTCATACATTGGTCGTAGTTCAAGGAGTACTCTCTTTATATCCGCTTCAAACGTTTTAGAGTCGTAGTTACGTTGCCATACCTCACTTCTATCGCTGAATCCTGGAAAAGGCGGTAGAAAAAGCAACTGATATTTTCGTCCTAAAGACGGAACATTAGCATAGTAAACAGCTTGGGAAAAAAGAAATCTGGATTGTTTGACATGTACGTTGATGTTTATTAACATTCTGATATTGAACATAAGAATTAAATGACAATCGGAAACTATACAGTTTAACAAAATAACACAATTATAACAGAGAAAAGAGTACATGTATGAGGCTTGTACGTCTTAATGCCGTTATGGAACGTTTTATTTTCTTGTTATGTGATCAACCAACTATGCTGTAAAATAGATTAGTGTCAAAGGCTAATTCGAAACTTCCAAAGTCGAAAGTTTCACAGTGAAAGTTATTATCGTTTGAATTGATATTAAGATATACCCTGACATACATGCCTATCATTACCCTATACACGTGTAGATATTGATAAATAGCAATTACTCTGGAAACAAATAACTGAATGGTGGAATAACCCATGTTGGTTATCAGTTACTAGTGTGTGATTTAATACTCGATTATTTGTTTGATTCTTTCTTTGCGTTAATCAAATCGACATGAAATTATTTTAAAATGTTTATAGGCGGATTGGTCGAGTGGTTAACACTCCGGCCTTCCACCCAGGCGGCCGGGGTTTGATCCCCGAAGTCGTCGTAAGCATGGATATTCAGAGAACGTGTTTTTCTCCTGCCCACACAACTCCAACAACACAGGTGGGGTATACAATTGGTCTGGAGTGGATGTTACGGTATCTGTGCTGTAGCGTTTAAGTGAGGTGGCACTATAAATGATGCCGTTGGAAGCACGGTCCTACTACAAACAGAACACATTACATCTCCAGCACACACGCAGGCATACACAGATAGGGATATATTAGCCAGGTGGCATAGGACTAGTAGTTAGCGCATGATAAGGCAGCTCCTGCGAATTCCTCAAAATTGAATTGATTAATATATATGCTAATTGTATTAATTGTATATATATGTACTGTGTGTCATTTTTACAATACTTACCACTTAGCTTTGCGACCTTGTTCGATATTTGGACATAATCAATAAATTTGTTTCGAATTTTTCTTCCAGTAGCATTCCTCCATTCTATCCACATTTCTAGTAATTTCTTTTCGTTTCGTTCCTGTGCCATGGGTTCGTCAGAATCTGGCAATACGGTACAAGGAAAAGAAAGTATGATATTGAGAAAAAAACGTTCAACGTAAAGAGTCAAATTTAACTTAATTAAATTAAGTGTAGGTTTCGCAGCCAAACTGTAAGAGGTTTAACACCTTAATGTAAATAGTTCAGTTCGAAGAACTCACCAAAAATCAAACAAATTTTGTGATCATATATGTACAAACTGTTACTAAAACAGAAATACAAGTGCCGAGCTCAGGGCAGTTATCACTAAAACAATTATTTGTAATAAGGATCATGGTGATACTTTCATCGTTATACACATACCACGACCAAACATTAGGCAGTTTCTGGTTCCTGAGCACACTCCGGCAGTGAGGTACATCTGTGATATGTCTGTAACTGTCCGCACCAGCTAGTACATAAAACATGGTATTAGTTTTGAAGTTGTTGTTTTACTAATTAATCAATGACGACACTATCTGTTATACGACATAATTAATATGGAAAACACCTTTTATCACGGAAGATGGAAAAAGTCAAAACTGGATTCTTTATATGATAAAAGTATCGTCTAAAAATGTCTTAATGAGTTGGGATATACAGTGCGTCGAAAAGTACACGGTAACTGTATTAGTGTATTTTCTCTGTATTTTCGCTATATAAACATGGCAAAATCAGAAGGTATGGCGCTGATTTTGACGTCATTTCAGTTGTAACATTATTATAACAATATTGGAGACAGCTGGTCGAGACTGACTGTTACGTTTTATATTTATTGATAATACACCTCGAAAAGAACCAAGTGTATTTAAGGACATTTTTGAATGGTGTTATATTTGATTGAAGGTACACAAATCATTTTAGCATACGCTTCTTATTTAGTGAGTATTCTATTCCGTTCAAGCCCATGCTGTATAAATATAATAAGAATGTACGTTAATGCTTAATGACACATTTCAGTCCTGGGTCATTGTATCTCACCTGGTTTCGCGATACGTCATTACTGTGTGGAGAAATCTGGACTAATTTCTCAAACTGTCGACGAACAGCAGGGTCTTTAAACGTTTTCCAGTCATATTGCGCAGCTTCCTTTGATTGATTGTTCCGAAATGCAATATATTTCCTGGTTGCATTTGTCTGTAAAACATCAACATAACAAAATGTTATAAAATAGAGGAAGTTGTGGGTATACGTTTAAATCTGAGAAGAATATTTTTGACATAATCGTCTTTTTACTGGTTTGCCTCGGATATTCAAATTGAGCAGATGTTCGTGTCAGAGAGGTACTTAATACACAACTGAGTTTTGATAATGATAGGACATAGCTTACTTTCATGAGGTCATAGATCAATTAGATCATCAATACTGGCTAATCTAACAAACTTTCTTTCTGTCATCTTATAGCAATAATCGATAAGGAGGTTAACAAGGGTCATAGATAAAATCAATCACCAATATTGAACAATATGGCATATCGTCATTTGCACAACTCATTACAATATTTAAAAAATCATAAATTTTTATATTTTGATAAATTTTTAAAAGATATTCTGATCTTAACATCCAATAAATCAAAAACGTTTTTGATATTTTGAAAAAAGAAGACAACCAAAACATTTATATATGCTTTTGATGTCAAACCGTTTATACTTCCAAGGACGTAGTTCTCGGCGATACATGCATGCCTCAATCTTTTTCAAGATTTAAACCATGTCAGCATCGTTTGAGCTTTGGTGCGCAAAACTATTTTTTTAAATGTGTTGAATACAGGATATTTTATTTAGTGATGATATATACGTGCGGTGAATTCGTTAGTTATTAGCAAAGTGTCATAGAAAAATAGGCATAAAGAAATGATATACATTTAATTGCTTCCTTACTCGATACATTATTACACCTATGCTCACACTGTAACAGGTTAACTTTGTCCACAGACATACACACAAAGCCTGCAGAAGTTAACGTTTGTCATTCAAACCGGTGGGTGTGGTTAACAAGTGTAAATGTCGCGTTGTGTTCCGACAAAACTGAAAAACCACTATGCAAAATGTTTACTTCTTGTTGAAACGAATCCATGTTTATGATAAAAAAAAACGTGTAAAATAATTTTTACCAATTGAAATGATAGCAATATACGCCTTAACTACCAGATTATCTTACAAATCACTTAGATTTATATGCATATATACAATGAGTCTGTATTTGAGAACAACTGATAACTGTTTCTGAAAATATTACCTGTATCAATCGTATGGCAGAAAACATTGATACTTTCAATCGTGATTTGCACTAGTGAAAAATCACGGTATTTTTCAAAACTCTTTAAATACATATTTTATTCAACGGGAAACCATTATATATATTCTTTTGATATCACCATGAACAAAAGGTGCCCAATTTGATACAATTAAATGTGTTATTTCTTCTTTTTGCCATTTTATTTTATACAATTTTAATAACTAACTATGCAAAATACAGCGGGTCTACGTGTACCTCATGCACTGTGTCTTGGGGCCGGGTGTACAAATTGTGCTTTGATTGTACAAGCGTTTAAACGATTAATCGATCAATATTTTATAGAATTGCAGACTTCCAGGAAATCCAGACACTCTAGATTAAGTCAATGTTTACCTTTCGTCTTTTTCAACTACTGAAACAAAGTCACCTAAACGTCATTTCGTACATCACCTTAACTAACGTTTGATGCGAATTTTACTAGTCTTGGACATAAATGTATGTTCCTTTCAATGAGTAATGTTGTCCTGGTTCGACACGCTGAAAGTAGTTATATGAGGTATGAGGGGTGACATTCTGTTGACAAGTCATACAGTAACGGTTATACGAGTTCACGAGACAGGTGAAATGTAGATGGCTAATAAAACAAACCTGTTTACGGAGAAAGTTCAATGACTACATGTACAGTACGTCGTTTACCATTGGTGTAGCTATTATGTGTTTTATGGGACTCGCAAGTATGATGAAAGATTACTATACTGCCAGATGTAACGGATACACAAAATAAATATGTCACAGTCAATATGGACACAACGGTAAGCAGGTGCACCGCTCAGAGTAAATATATCCCCACAGCCAGTATTAACATCTCACCGCTCAGAGTAAATATATCCCCACAGCCAGTATTACCATCTCACAACAGTCAGAAAGACACTTATAATAAAGATCACTCTACGACTCAATTCAATTCTAAAGTGCAAATAGAACTGTTTCAGAATTTAAAATGACTTCAGTGTTTCAAGATTGTTTTATATATGTTTTTGCACCAACAAAACACATACTTTTCCATTATGAGTAAATAGATACAGCCATGTTGCACCTTGAGCGTAAAGATCATCCCATAATCAGTCGGTGTACTGGGAATGATAATCCCCCAAATCAAATAGATAGCAAGGGCAAGAAGACCTCATAACCTTCTTAAATTACTCTGAGCATAAAAGTCACGCGCCTGCTAATGGGTACAATACAATAGTCAGTTTATAACCATAATATGGAAATAATAATGATATGATATGTGTCAATTCAAAATGCTTTGAACTGCAACAATAACAGATATGGTTTTAAGTTTTACCAAGAAGTGAGTCTGCTCTGCACAAACATGTTAATATGTTATCAATCTGTTGTTTTTATTGGGTAGGTTGTAACAAATTTATGGTAGCCAGTGGTAATATCGAAGCAGATATATCTAATTTTACGAAGTAGACAACATTATACGTCATTAGTATGCATTTTATCTGTAAGCAATAAAGACCATGCTTCAATGGAAACTCATAAAGCAGACAATATACACGTGTCATAACGGAACCTGAACCATCTCCAAATATACAAAACCTTGATGTTTTTTTGGAGAAGGAATCTTACTTATTAAATTATATAACTAAAAACTATCAAAGTAACTTAACCTTAAAATAATTATACTCACCAAAGCAGCTTGGTTTTTGGCGGTAAGATTTGTGAAATAGTTCCAATTCGCTAAAACTTTTTCACCGTTTTGGAGAGATGCTTCTCCATCAAACTTCTCTAAGAACTGTCGTCCTTCAATTTCAGAATCAATAAGTGTCGGTGAACAGTATCCGACACAAAATAATGCAGCAGAGTACATCCACATCATGTTGAATCTGTACATTCCTTTGTGTGATATGGATATCTCTATGCAAATTATAAATACCAGTGGACAAGTCTATTGTATCTCCCAGGTAGGTGTTATGTTGGGGAATGTAGACTCCTAGTAAGTCACACGTTCTCACCGTTATTATTTGTGTAAACTGTCATTTAGGCTATGTGCCCTTACCTTGAGGTTGTTAGTGAAATAGCCAACGGAAATTGTTCTATCAAGATTAATTCTCTAAATAACACATTGGAGCAGAGCAACGCCCAAGGGAATGTCTTAATACGTTGTTTAACATGCTTTCTAACTGTGAATTCAAGGTAAGCGATGAAGGCAGTTTACATTTCATGCGCTATATTCGTATGACAAACTTAAAGTCTTGATGTTCCGTTGTAAGAAATAGCACTATTTATAAAGGAAGCCACATTTTCAAATCATGTCATCCTTGAAAATGCTAAAATGTTCATATTATCGTGACTCGGACTCAGATTGTTTGCCCAGTTCCTAGTTCCTGTATTATAATATTCAAATATCGCTATTTGAGATCAGATCATGCGTTGCCCTTACAGAATCAGTGGCTGTCATTTAACATGTTTGATCGCTTCCTGTTACGGTTCATGACTTATTCAAGTTTTCTATTTTACCTTTAATGGCCACAACAACATATAAAGAATGACGTTCATACTTTAATATATGTATCCTTATGTCTTTCTCATTATCATGTCATACAAAGTTTTAGCAAATTACAGTCTTGCAGTTATCATTATTTTCTAACATAAATGGGATTTACACGTGCTGAAGAACATTTATTAACATGCAGTAATCATGTCTCCATGGTAACAGATAATGACACGAGTCAAATGCCGAAAGCCTGATGAGCACAATGTACTACCTGGTTTCTTACCTGACGTAAGTATATTTATGTTTGCTTGTATTCTGAATTACACCCAGTCTCAATTTATCATAATTGGATGTAATTTAAGTGGACGATTCAGCTTAACCGAATTTGTTATATTCTCATTATCATTAGAAAACAAGGAAATAATATCATCAGGTTCCAATAAATAAAACCTCCAGGGACGGATACCGTGGGATATATATGGTACTTTATCTTGCTTTATGTATATTTCCTTTACTGAGGCCATGTTATGACATTTAAGTGATATACCAATTGATCGATTATCAAGTGGCAAAATCATATGACCTTATAGGTAGCAAGGAAGCAAACCCCTGAACAGACCAACACCAATTATTAAATAAAAAAAGTCAAATAAATGATACCTTCGATCCTGAACTTACTTCAGTGGAATGCAGTAGTTCTCATGTATAAAATCATAGATGGCTGCGTAACTAATTTGCCAAAAAGTTCCATCCATCCAGATATCATGCTACTATGAACATGATCTACAGTATCTAATCAAGTGCCTCTTTTCTTCTTCATTTTTATGTCTATATTAAGTTGTTTTAAAAGTGTTTTGTATCTGAAAAAGAAAACATTACCAAAACTCATCACTATTATGCATCAGGTAAAGATAAGGTTGTAACAAAATTAAACTGTTCTGAAATACAAAGAGCCTCTTAGTCAAAATATGGGATAACTTAGCAATACATTAGTTTGCGTACTTACCACGTAAAGAAAAAAAAATAAAATTAATGTCTGGAGAGATAACAGCAATAATAATCTTCAATAATGAGATTATTCGCGTGAGTTTTCATTCTTCTTTAAATCGACTGTTCATGTTAACATGCCTTTGAATAAGAATGCAATCAAATCCCCTTAAACGTAAGGTAAAATTAGATAATTATGGCTTTAAAGATATGATTCAGAAATTAATGACACTTTTATATTTATAAACAATTAAACAACACGCGGAGGAGTGTCCGATCGCAGCTTACAAACTCTACCCAAAATACTGCTCTAACCAAATGTATACAACCGAAGCACATCGTAATGTTGTTTTTAATCACACAAATGTTTCACAACACAAAGTAATAAAAGGAAATTAATTGTAAAAGTAGCAACAATTAAAAACAATTAAAAATCCTTCTTCCTGGTATAGTTGTTACATATATCTCCTTTCTCCTCACGGGCATTCTGTGTTACTACAGTCCAATGAACGCACCTGGCGTATCTGATTTCGCCGGTGTATAGTGCGAATGGATATATTTCATTTGTTCAAAAATCCTAGTGAGATATATCAGTATGAACGATACCCTCATGAAATGTGACATCACAGATGAACGCATATGTGTGGCAATGCGTATATGTATGTCATATATATATCTATATATTGTCCTTATTTCAATAGGTCCGTCTGTGTGTTTACGTCTACCAGTATGAGTTAGGTTCAAGTTATGCCTCATTGTTCATACACGTAGAACAGTCTGATATTATCCTAAATAGTGTTAACGAATGCAATCATATTACCAGACGCTGATGATTGCATGTTAGCATTGTAGCAGTGGTAAATTTTGTGGATTAACATCAACAAACACTGTGAGAATTCTTCTCGATTTATTGTGCGTAGTTCCGATCTCCGTTGACATAAATGATTTGACCCTGTAATTATATAATAATTACATTCAGA
>JAUMHH010217746.1:0-12172 GCA_032359455.1 Chlamys rubida
TTTATTTAGAGTACACTCCGTTTTTTTGTGTTATAGCTCCATAACATGAAAAATATATTCAAGTTAATCCTTAAATAATGTTCTGTTTCATATTAAGCAGTTACTCCTATTTATTAACTAGTTCCTGTTATATATTAAGTATTTTCTGTTATATTCAATAATATATATTCATTGCTTCGTTTATTATTTACTTGTATATAGAAGTTCCCCAACGAGTGATGGTTGGTAATCATGTTTATATAACTTGAGATAGTTCAGCTTCAATTTGTATAAAGACACGAGGTTTACCGAGTATCTTTTACAATTTGAAAAATAGCAAACGAGAGTTTGATAAACATGATAATCAACCATTACGATTTTAGGGACTTTTTTCATCACAACTTTCAGATGTTATATCTAAAAATTGAATTGTTTCTCTTGGGATACATAATCCTGTTTCTATACTATGACGTCGTAGGGGAGGATGACGTCGCATAGTATCGGCAGTTGACGTCAATATTAGAGGATTGACCAATGCAATCACGTCCGTGGTGTTACCCGCTAGTGCGTAACCAAACATTTGTACCATTACCTAGCAGGTTTATCCAAAGAGTTATGGGAGAAAATTAAATCATCACCGTTATTTATCAATAACGTGCTGCTATAGGTACTTTGATATAATACCAAATAAGACTGCTTCAAAATACAAATTCTATATAATCTATGCATAAAATATAACGTTAAGTCTTACTTACTATTAATATTTCAATGACTGTCTTTTTCTACAATATTTAGCCGAACTTGCGACAGATGGAGGGCTTTGAGGTAAAAGTGAAGAAGGCGACTGGCCTCCACAATGGATGGTACGACAAAAGTAAGTGTAGGGAGTGTTGTTTTAAGGAACTTTTTGACAGTGATTTTTCAAAGGGGGGGTAAAAGCAAAATTACACTATTGATTTTACTATCTTAATACCCCTTTCTTGATGGTAGCATTCTTCTTCCCCCACTTATAGTATTTGCATTCCGCAGATGATTAGATATTTCTGGACTTACTCGAAATATCACGACATCTGTGATATTCGAATTCTGAGGGACAACAACACTTGATTTCGACAGATACATATTGATGGGAAATATTGGCATGTTTTATGGCCGCCATTAGGATCTCACTGGAAAGATAATATTTTCTTTTGCGAAATGAATACGAAAGTAATATTATTATGCTAGTTCTAATTGATTCAAGTCAGCCGAGAAATCAATGAATACAATAAAGTTAGTTGTACTCGAAACTCATTGATCGTTTAGCAACGTTTCCATGCCTTATCACCACTGCAGGTCGGGGATTGAGAAAAGAATACACCTGCTGTTACCCACTGCATATATCGTAAGAGGCGACTCATGTGAGAACCCCTGCAGAATTGGGGATTTGCTTCTGTGCCCTCTAATTGGGGACACAAAAGTAACCAGAAGAATAAATCTGCTGCACCCATTGCAGCATTTTGGATCTTTACTTTTCTTTTTACTTCTATCTACCCTTTATTTCCTAGCGCCTTGCTTGGCTCACTTCTGGCTTTAATGTTGAATGTTCGCCCAGGTGAGGAAGGCAATGGGTTCTGTCCCCAGGTCGGGACATACCAAAGTCCTTAAAATGGTAGTTGTTGTTCCCTGCTTAACGTTCAGCATTTAGAGTAATGACAACAACTGGTTCACCCGTTGTCAGTATAATGTGACCGCGCGGAATGATGTCCTGGGTGCCTTCGGCATGGTATTTCAGTGATATAGCACTATAAATTCGGCATAAGATCCGCACTATCACAAGGAGGCCAGTACACCAACATGGCCTGTCTCCTGCACACATACACACATGCACGCATACACAACACACATGGAGACATGTCCTTAAATGACCCTAGCTGTTAATAGGACGTCGAACTTAATAAAACCAAACCAAACCAAACCATGCTCTACATACTTAGTTACACTAGATATTCATTGGTCGTGTAGCTACGTATGAAGCTACGTATCTAAATGTATCTACATACTAAGTAAAACCAGATACTTCTTGAGCCTGTAACTTCACATCAACCTAAATCTACATAACTTGTAACACTAGAAACTCGTTGATGGTATAGCTACTTAATAACATACATATACATACTTAGTAAAACCAAATGTTTATAGGTCGTGTAGCTACGTTTCTGCTTGTATTTACATACTAAGTAAAACTAGATACTCATTGAGCCTGTAACTTCACATCAACCTAAATCTACATAATTTGTAACACTAGAAACTCGTTGATGGTATAGCTACATTATACGTACGTAATAAGATATATATACATACTTCGAAAAACGAAATGCTCATAGGTCGTGTAGCTAGGTTTCTGATTGTATCTACATACTAAGTATATTGTTTATAACTTAACACGGCACAGAAACAGTTGGCAAGGTTTCAAAGCGTCTTGTAACAATAAAGATAAATCCACAAACATATATACCCTCAGTTAGAAAGTGATTGACTGATGGACAATACTTGTTGAAGTGGATTATACTTCCGGTGTTGACGTACAGTTCCGATACGCGCTAAGCCGGAAGATAATGAACTGTCCTTACACGCAACGAGCTGTCACACTATTTCTGATAATGGAAATAGCATCATATATCAGTTTGTACAGCCTCTAAACAAAACAACTGGCGTAAATACTCTTGTCTTAGTTTGCTTAAAAAAAATCTTTATTTTCATAAAATTAAAAAAATTAAATAACTTATAGTTTGTTTTTTACTTAATTTAATTCATAGTTCAGTTGAGATGAGAAAGGAATTTTCCATTAATAACAAACATTGTATTGATGTTACCTAAATATGTAAAGGAGACAATCTAATTGATACAAATGATCAAGATATAATTTGATAATTTTCAGGTACTTACTTATGCTAGGCAGGAATAAGATTGTCAACTTTTACTTTTTACTTATTTCCCCATAAAATTGTATTCAGAGAGCTTGTTGTTCTAAACTCTTGTTAATAATTATGTATAATCAATCTTTTAGGGTATGAAATATCAACGAGACTTCTGATTAGTCAAAAGAACGCATTCCCTTTCCTAAGAATTTACTTATCAAACTGAAATGATTTTCGATTGAATTTAATTTTTTGAAACGCTAATAACACAGACAAGAAGAATTAGACAATACTATAATATTCTTCTAATTTAAAATGATATATTAGTCTACAGTATATAAGTTAACCTGACCTAACGTGTCTATGTTTGTATGTGAAATATGTTATTGTGTGTGTAGTTGATGTTCCTGATCCATATGTCGAGGTGCACTGCCAACAGACCGTGGAGAAACTACACACAACAGAAGTCCACTGGAACGACAGGAATCCTGTATTTAATGAGACTATGACATTCATACAAACACAAGACAATCCAGATATAGGTAAGACTTTATTGGTTATAAGTTTATTTATCATAGGTAAGACCTGGTGAAGTATAAATAATTTTAGTTTGTTTACCACCAGTACGTCATTAAATTACCTTTCCTGGTAATAGGACGTTAAACCAAATAAAAACTAAATTTACCACTAGTAAAACTGTCTAATGTATAATGTGATTAGTTTGTCTACCACAGATAAAATTGTCTAATGTATAATTTTATTAGTTAGTCTACCACATGTTCTCCTTTTAATGTATAATTGTATTAGTTTGTCAACCACAGGTAAAAATGCCTAATGTATAATTGTATTAGTTTGTCTACCACAGGTAAAAATGTCTAATGTATAATGTTGTTAGTTTGTGTATAATGTTGTTAGTTTGTCTACCACAGGTAAACATGTCTAATGTATAATATTGTTAGTTTGTCTACCACAGGTAAAATTGTCTAATGTATAATTGTATTAGTTTGTCTACCACAGGTAAAATTGTCTAATGTATAATTTTATTAGTTTGTCTACCACAAATTATGTAGGACCTTATAAAGTATTGTGTTTTAAGTTTATTTATCATAGTTTAGACCTTGTAAAGTATCAGTATTTTTAGTTTGAGTACCCCTAGTATATAATGTTCGACTATCATATGTAAGGCCTTATAAAGCATTTTGGTTTCAGTTTGTTTCTCAAAGGTTAGATCTTGTAAAGTTTAATATTGTTAGTTCGTCTACCTTCAGTAAAATCTTTGTCATGTAAGTAGTTGGAAGTTTGTCAATCAGGGATAAGACATGTCAATGTATAAACTTGTTAGTTTGTCTATCATAAGGAAGATAGTTTAATGCTATAAGTTTGTGTTAGTCATATGTTAGAATTCTGCTATTGTCCGCACACGAGTTCCAACAAGAAAACAAGATACCATCGGGTAAAGAAGAGCCTACGAAATAAGAAATATCCTCACGTAATCAAGTAACCTCGTTGTTGGATACAGTACCATGTCATATATCTGGAATAAAATAAGTTTACGGAAACTTGTTTGGTAGCCCAGTACTAAAGCAATACTGAACAAAGTATTGTTTTTTGTTTTTACCACAGACATCATGGTCAAAGAGAAAAACACGCTTCTTGATGGAGTTCATGGACAGTACGCTTGTGAACTCCGACAGTTCCCGAAAGAAATCCAACTCAATGAGGTATTGTTTGTTTAATTACACTGACCCTACGAATAATGCAGGATTTTGTTCCTTTTCCGAGCGAGCACTTGATGTCGCCTCCGTGATACTTTTGGATGCTTATGATGTCCTGCTTCATTGCTAGAGACCTTGGCCCGTATCCATTCAAACTATTCGCATTATTAAGCATAGATTATCTGCTCAAACCTAATTCTTGTTACTCGGTTAAATCGTGAAACGCTGTCAAAAAGTTAAGTGTAAACATTGAAAACAGTAATCGGCTTTTAGTCTTTCCATTCTCTTCCATGTCTTTGACAGAATATATTTTGTGGTGTCCTTGTCTCAAGGAGTAAAGTTTTTCAAACATTGTATCTTTATTCCTGTCTTTATAGATCTTGTTCATCTGGGACTGAAAATAAAATGCAATACCTCTTTCTATTCTTGAAATTTAATTTTAGGTTACTGTCATTCAAAACATTTTATCATGGTTGATTTAATTTGATATCTTACTCATCAATGATATTCATTTATTTTTCAGGGTGCAACTCTGTCTCTGTCTATACATCGTAAACTGTAAGTATACAAAACACATAACCGATCGCACCGTCCTGTACGCCACCTATACTCCTGACTATACTCCGAAAGATTTGTTAACAGAAGCAAAGCAGTTCACAATAAGCATATTATGGCATTATTCATACTTTTAAAACTAGTATACAAAATACGTCATATAAACGACGCATAGACTGTTTTATTTTAAGTATAGACTTGGCATTAGCACAGCTAATAAACGTCTCAATTTAAATAGACTCCCATCGAACCTTCGTTCAGGATCGGAACTGTGTCAGGGGGAAGAGGACTTCCGAAGAGCAAGACGTCCAGTTGTACGTAAAGCACTACAGAAACTATTCGGGCACGACAAAACTGAGTTAGAACGAGTAAGTTTGTTAGGGAAGAATCATTGTTTAAATGTAGCGTGTATTTGTATGGTTCGACAATGAATTAATGAATATAAAAATAGCGTCGATATAAGATACAAATTATAATGTTTTTCTAATGAATAGCGTCAGCACACAAAGACAAATATACGAATTAAGATAGGAAATATATCATTAAGACACAATGACAAAATAAACCACATCATCAACATGTTTTTACTAGAGCATCGCCATACAAAACAAGATTTATCAAGGCGCAGTACAAAAAGTCAAAATATGTAACAGTTACAAAACACAGATGATAAAAACATATCAAATTGTTAGCAAACAAAGACAATATATCCTATTCCAAACAACAATTAAAAAAGTTTGCCGATCACCCACGAAACACTAAATATGTATCCAACCAGGACATGTAATGGAGTTCTTGGCGATGAGGTCACATTGAATTGGAAAATCTGATAAAGTGATCAATTGCTCAACAAGACACATCTACATATATAAAAATATCATATTACTTACAACGTGTTCTTGAGTAGCCAAATATATTAACTTAATTGTCAAAAGCAAAAACTTGGGTAAGGGTGCTAGCTGTAATGTCCAATGAATATTTAGACATACATGTACGTGTATTAGCAACCACTTTGTTAAAATGAAATCAATTTAAATTACATAACAGCGAGAGAACAAGAACTATAGCTACCTCATCTGTACACTAAGATAGATCTCTTATCAACTTAGATATAACGATACACCTCAGATTAGAAAACATGCTTTAAAATGTCTGAATCAATTGTTAACATATATTTGATATAATTGATGTCGTGTCTGATTACTAGCTGCCTGTAATAGCAGTGCTTGGGTCTGGAGGCGGGTTTCGCGCTATGATTGGTATGAGCGGGGTCTATAAGGCTCTGAAGGACACAGGAATACTGGACTGTGTGACGTATACTGTCGGACTCTCCGGAACCGCCTGGTGAGTACCTATAAGTTGCAGCTCTTAACTCTATTTTGTTAATCATTTTATTTATATTCTAAAATGATTAAAACAGTTTTGTGTTATGTTTATTGATAAGCCTTCTTTTTTTGTCACTACTGCGGTTCTCGCTTTGAGTGCTTGACATGACTTGGTTTTGGCCTAAATTTGCATGGCGGTGTTGTCGATAAAGCAAAAGACGCTTTTACCTCCGTAACAACTGGTCTTAATCCCCGTCTTTTTTTTTAAGTTGTCTTCATGCGTTGTCCTTTATTCCTTTGTTCATATCTCTCATTTTTTTTAAATATCTGATCGATTTTGACTTCAAATAACAGATTTGTTTACCATTTTTTCTATAATCTTAATTCAAGAAATTTCATCTTAATATAATGCATAGATAAATCACCTTTTCTTCTGACACTTTAACAGTTTTATACCGAAACTGAAACTTTGTGATGTGGGGACCTTATAACTATTTAGCTGTTATATAATCCACTTCAACATAATATATTTTCTTAGTCTGGACAGTAACCAATTTGTTTGCAGTCTGGTTGGTGGGTTGATCATATGATAATATTCAACACATGACGTTATACACAGGTACCTGTCCACGCTGTGTTCCCACCCCGACTGGCCGGATGTCCACCCCTCCGTAGTAGACGACCACCTGCGGAAGTGTGTGGGCAAGTCATTATGGGACACTATCATGAGCCTGCGGACGTTCCGAAACTGTTACAATAACACAAAGGACTGTGGCAAGCCGTGGACGTTCACTGACCTGTTTGGACACTGGGTCGGTCAGACACTCATACCTGATGTAAGACCATGTTGAAATGATTTAAATTACGTACATTTTTTGTGAGGTCTAAGTGTTGGTGTCATTACTAGGAGATCATTAATATCATTAAGCTTGTAGATCTCTTTCACCTGTTACAAAATCCGCGAGCTTGCCAACCCTTGTTTCAATCATTGGGGGTATGTTTACCAAGGGGATACCCGAATTTTGGTTGTAAATAGTTGTGTCTTCGGGGGCAAATACTTGGGAAAAGGAGAGATGAATGTTGCGGAACTGGACTGGGTCGATCATCGGCGATCAGGTAGCTCAATTGGTAAAGTGTTCGTCTAGAGTTCGGAAGATCCCGGGTTCGAATCCGGGTCTGGCCGTTACATTTTCTCTTTCTCCTGTTAAATAGTACAAACGTACATATAATGTCAAAAGACAAACAACGTTGTCATACTTATATATAAACTAAACCAACACCCGATTACCGTTACAGACAATGCACACTAAATGGAGTGACCAGCAGAATAAGGTCCGTGATGGACACTGTCCACTGCCGATACTCGCCTGTGTCCACGCCAAAGTGGACAAGTCTGTGAAAGAGTTCCACGGTATGCATAATCAAAGTCTAAATACTATCTATTGAAGTTTCAAAGACATTTGGATCATTGGGTCAATGACTACACTAGTTCTCACCTGAAACAGTTAACAGCCTGTTACGCCCGTTTTTGACGGAATGTGTATGGTATAGCGTTGAATGACTGACTGGCAGGCCGTCAACAATATTTTGTCCAGAGAAATATTTCCCTATTATGCCATTTAGGTGCATTTGTTATTTGTTCGTTTTTAAGCCAACGTTTGTCTGGAGTTGGTCTCCCATGCCCTTTCATAAATGTAAACCCATCTTTTGTATCTTGGGAAGGCGGAGTAAAATCGAGCCTTGTGCCCCATTTATTACATAGTTTGGCTTTTTGTCCGAACCATAACTTCTATGACATTTCAAGTACGTTCACCAAACTTACATTACTTATGTCTCATTGGATGGTGGAGGGTCGCGGTCTGGTGTTCTATCGTATACATATTACTGCCATTTGTTTCATTATTGATACCAAAGATTGTCCGTCGCACAAATTCCTGCGTTACTAAAAGCAGTGTAAATGCCTACTATAATATGCCAAGCCCCTGTTTTAATCTTGGGAAATCATCACAAAATGTAGCTTTGTTTATTTGTTTTGATCATTATGTAGTCACAACAGAAAAATATCACGCGTTGAATACTAAACAACATTGCCGTAAGAATGGTGTTGTATTTTATTATTATCATCTTTTTATTGTCATCTTCAGAATGGTTAGAGATATCTCCTTTTGAAGTCTACATGCCTAAATATGCTACGTCAGTGAAGCTTGAGGAGTTTGGTAGCGAGTTCTATAAAGGAAGGATGACAGCTGGGAAGGAAGAGTTACCACTCCACTACCTGATGGGTGAGTGTCCTTTTACAGTGTTGCCATGTTAACGTCTTACACAGTTTGAAACAGTTTTCAAACTTATGGTCTATGATATTAAGAAGAATATGTGATTTCTAGCTTCAATGTTATACGGTTTTGGCCTTCCGAGGACACCAGAGATTTGTTCATTGTTAGTGACAATTTTGTATCGACTGCGAAAACGTATTCCTGATATGTTAATTTTGAATGCTGAATCAGAAAATATACTTTAAATTAATACTTAATATTTTTCTGATTATTCTGATTTTCTTTTCTATGAAAGGAATATGTGGTAGTGCCTTTACAGCTCTCCACAAAAGCTTCTCCGAAATGGCAGCAAAGTCAAAAAAACTCTCCTTATCAAGTACGTATATTTACAACGTTAATATCATCAAGGTATTATTCTTCAAGAAAGCCGAATAGCAGTGTAAGAGTCCCCGTAGTACTTCTGTCAAAAACTGAAACTAAGTGTTGGAAACTGGGGGGTTTTCTAGTATTATTTTAGCTTTGATAAATCATTTCTAAAAAGAAAACCATACCTTGCAGGATTTGTATGAGAAACAATAAAGATGAAATAGATAAAATTTAATCGACAACAGTGCTCAGAGTGTAAAAATAAATCAGTGGGATTAGGCCAGGATTTGAGCCCTACACTTCAGATTGTTATATAGTATCTCCCTAACCGATTGAGCTAGCTGGGTCAACAGAAGTGTCAAAGCAAAACTGTTATATCCGAATGGAACTTAAGGGGAGGGGTTACCGTATATAGGAAAAACCACAGTGAGGTGGGGCAGGGAACCTCTTAATGAAATTTTCATTTTTTTTAATAACATTTTTAAAACGTATCCGTACTTACAGCTCATATATGCTGTCTGAATATACTGTGAATACAATAGCCTTGTGTGACATTTACTTGTTTAAAGATTGCAAAGAATCAATTAATCAAGCAATTTTAAATCAATAGACTAACCATAACCCAGAACGTATTATATATTTAGGTATTGAGGGATTCCAAAAAAATCTTTCCTTTGTTTTTTTTGCCCAAGTTGTATCGATGTTCAGTTCGAATGATCGCTTTGGTGACGCTTTGATATTCTCTTGTTTCTTCATAGCTAAATGTGTTGTTTCTTGGATTATACAGGTAGGGGTTCTGCTGGAGACTGGAACACTACCGATACAATGGACGAAGACCTTAGCTCTTGGATTGATTTCACTAAGGGAATCCTTGACAAGTAAATCACAATTACTTCTTTTAAAATATTTACTACCCTTTACCGATACATATGTATTATGTATGTATATCTCACAGACTGCCTTTATACGTTGATAAATATATATTAGGTATGTACATCTCACAGACTGCCTTTATACGTTGATAAATATATATTGGGTATGTACATCTCACAGACTGCCTTTATACATTGATAAATATATATTGGGTATGTACATCTCACAGACTGCCTTTATACATTGATAAATATATATTAGGTATGTATATCTCACAGACTGCCTTTATACATTGATAAATATATATTAGGTATGTAGGCCTATATCTCACAGACTGCCTTTATGCATTGATAAACATATATTATGTATGTAGGCCTATATCTCACAGACTGCCTTTATACATTGATAAATATATATTAGGTATGAACATCTCACAAACTGTCTTTATATACATTATCAAAACACTGACTATTACAAATAGGTAAGTTTATCTCACAAACTGACCCTAAAAATGCTAGGTCTATCTCATAAACCATGTGAGACAAACAGGTAAGTATATCTCATAAACTGACTTTGACAAACAGGTAAGTATATCTCATAAACTGACTTTGACAAACAGGTAAGTATACCTCACGAACTTGCTTTGGAAACAAAATGTGTCTACCTCATAAAGTGGCTTTGATAAATAGGTAAGTATCTCTCTCACAAACTATTTGCGATAATTGGTAATTATATCTCACAATCTGACGTTGACAAAGAGGTAAGCATATATAACAAACTGACGTTGACAAATAGATTAGTATAGCTCCCAAAATGACGTTGACAAATTAGGTATGTCTATTTTATAAACTGACTTTGACATATCTCACAAACTAACGATAATAAATAAGCGTATTATATATATATCTCAAATACTGTCTCAAACAAATTGGTAGTATATACATATATATATATACATGTATTATAAAAGCAGAAAAAGTATCCTTACGAACGAAGTATATATATATATATATATGTATCACATAGATACGGATATATAACAAAATGGAACTTATTTAAAGTTATCCTATTTCATACGTTTGTCAACAACATTAGGATGCATTCTTGGTATTTTATCTAAGGTTTGGAATGAACTACCTGGACAGTCGGTGTGGCCGTGCAGCGAAAGTTCCCAACTTCATGCGTCAGCTGACACTGGAGAAGTTGGATGAAGTTGATACCCCTGAGTCTGACAGTAAACATTTAGAGATCTAGAAGAATATGTCAAGATAATTAAAAGATCAACGTGTCTCTCATGCATATATCTATTCGTGTTTTGCTGTTTGAAAATAGAGCATATATATGAGTATGTGAAATGATATAAACAAGTTAATATTAATTAAGTTTGTTTTGATATTAAAGAAGCTAATAATATTTTTCAGAATATTTAAACAAGTGTTTGTGCGCTGTGAATCATACAGAATAAGAACAGGACTACACGTGTCTTTTTTGTCCTAGGCGTATTCACCACGGTCGACGAGCCGATGTCTACGAAGGAGGATCACATGTGTCTGATAGACGCAGGACTGGTGTACAACTCGCCCTACCCTCTCATCCTCAGGCCTGAACGCCAGGTTGACCTAATTCTGTCCTTCGAGTTCAGTGAGAGAAGCACGGATGACAGCCAGCCGTTTAAGGTTTGTGACGTCATTGGTGGGGACTCAATTCTATCAGATATAGGACCGTTATGAGATGTTTGAATATGAAATATTGTAAAAGAAAAAGAAAACAAAGCAAATCCGCGATAGGACAATGGAAGCTAATTGGATGGTAGTATCCAACTGTATGATGATGTGAAAGACATTTAACTTGAACTCATGTTAACCTATAACTTGTACAGATGTTGACCTATAACTTGTACAGATGTTGACCTATAACTTGTACTGATGTTGATCTTTAATTTGTACTGATGTTGACCTTTAACTTGTACTAATAATGACCTATAACTTGTACTGATGTTGATCTTTAACTTGTACTAATGTTGACTTTTAACTTATACTGATGTTGACCTATAACTTGTACAGATGTTGACCTATAACTTGTACTAATGTTGACCTATAACTTATATTGATGTTGACCTATAACTTGTACAGATGTTGACCTATAACTTGTACAGATGTTGACCTATAACTTGTACAGATGTTGAC
>JAUMHH010217746.1:12272-25532 GCA_032359455.1 Chlamys rubida
CTATAACTTGTACAGATGTTGACCTATAACTTGTACAGATGTTGACCTATAACTTGTACAGATGTTGACCTATAACTAGTACTGATGTTGACCTATAACTTGTACAGATGTTAACCTATAACTTGTACTAATGTTGACCTATAACTTATACTGATGTTGACCTATAACTTGTACAGATGTTGACCTATAACTTGTACTGATGTTGACATATAACTTGTACTGATGTAGACCGCTATAGGACAAGGGAAGCTAATTGGATGGTGTTATCCTACTGTATGATGACGTGAAAGACCTTTAACCTGTACTAATTTTGACTTGTAACTTGTACTGATGTTGACCTTTTACTTGTACAGATGTTTACCTCTAACTTGTACTGATGTCGACCGTTAACTGGTACCGATGTCGACCTTTAACTTGTACTGATGTTGACCTTTACTAGTACCGATACTGACCTTTAACTTGTACGGATGTTGACCTTTAACTGGTACTGATGTTGACCTTTAACTGGTACTGATGTTAACCTATAACTTGTACTGATGTTAACCTATAACTTGTACCGATGTTGACCTTCAACTGGTACTGATGTTGCCCTTAACTTGTATTGATGTTGACCTATAACTTGTACTGATTGTGACCTATAACCTGAAGTGATATTGACCTTAAACTTGTAGTGATGTTGACTTTAACTTGAACTGATATTGACCTATAACTTGTTCTGATGTTTGCCTATAATATTTCCTGGTGCTATCCACAGCAACTGTTACTGGCGAAACAATGGGCTGACGATCACAGTGTTCCCTTCCCCCCAATAAACGTAAAGCAGTACGAGGACGAACCGGTACAGGAGTTGTATGTATTCCAAGACGAGGCTGACCCAAACTGTCCCATCATCCTCCACTTCGTTCTCGTCAATAATCACTTCCGTCATCAGTACAAACAAGGTAGGTATAACTCCACTTCATAAATAGTACATCATATATGTAGGAAAAACATTCTTTAGAAAACTCGTTTGATATCTTACATTAAACAGCTCTCCTTCTCTCGAAATTCCTAAAGACAAAAAGTGGCAAAACAGCCCGGACAAATATATATCATATCAATACTGTATACCAGGAAATATCGCCAAGTCCAATTTTCGCACTTCGAGGGTGAAATCCATTTCGCCCTTCTACTACGCATTTTATGCATACACTCTCTCTCGTTTCGGAGGGCGAAAAAGGCGAAAATTAAACTGCACCGCCAATTTTTCGGTATACAGAAGCAATGCCTTTTCTGCCCAAAAAGTATAGGTTTATCAACTGCCAGACCATCCATTAAACGGTGCAGATGTTTGTTACTTATCAGTGTTCATTAATTGGTTGATAAATGCCTTCACTTTGATTGGTTAAAATCCTGAACAAAGAAAAATGACGGTTAATAGTTTAATGCCATTTTAATTTTATCCATTCACCCCTGAAATTTCATAATGAACTATTCCAACTGTTGAATTGGAAGATTTCAAATGTGTCTTCAGGGGTGAATGAGCTAAACCATATTGTTTACAAATGACATTTCATTATGATGACTGGGAAACAAGTTCTAGCGTACTTATACATAGTCCTTCTAATCGTTCATAACAAGCTTGTAATACATGTATACCTTTAGAATGATGGTCTGAATAAGTACATAAGAAACTGTTGAGAATGAAAGATAGAGCATGATATCAGGGATAAATAAAGTAACGTATGGCGTTTTACCCGTTTGGATGGGTACTAGTGACGTTTATATGATACCATATGACTTGAAGTCCTCCATTAGGGACTCTCATTCTCGATGTGCTACCATAATGGATGTTAAAATTTGAAAATGTTAACTTTACGATACCTCAATATTGTTTATTGAGATGTTAACAAAGTTGTCAGGATTTTGCATATTAAATAGGAAACTGTAAAAGAAAAAGAAAAATGAAAAAGAAAATCCTATGCGGCCTGAATAGCTGTTCTACAACAATATTGATCACTCGAAATGGGCATATATAGGTGGTTTAGAGAAGTTTAACAAACCTGTCCCTTGCTTTTTGTTTAAATCTCATAAGATACTATTCAATTATATTAAAAAGCCCAATGAATCTCGTTTTCGTTTTAAAATATGAAATTAACAAATCTGAGTTAAAGACGATAAACATGATTAACAGTGAATTGTTAAAGAAGCATGCCATTGTTTCCCATCACAATTATAAATTTATGTTATATGTATAAACTATAACTGGATATGAAATTCTTTATAGGTACTACACAAACGGAAGAAGATCGCGAGTTTGCTAATTTCCTTGTCTTTGATGACGGTACGTATGACAGTATCAAATTTGAATTTAACGAAACACAATTTCTCCGTATTTCAAAGTTGATGGAATTCAACGTTCATCACAGCTTGGACATGGTCAAGGAATACATTAAAAAGGCGATTGAGCGACGAGAGAGCTTCACCACTTCGCCGTCTTAGGGAAATGTTTCCTTCGAAATAGTACGGTTATCTCTCTTTAAACATCAGTTAGACTCCACGAACTTGTGAAACTGTGATGTCACACTTCATGCACATGTTAACGAATCTTGGAAATATTGTTTTTGCTGACAATTTGCGTCTCGCATAAAGCTTATTGATGATTTTAGAGGGAAAATTTACTGTCGATAAAACTACAAGGAAGTTGAACATTAAGCCTGGTGAATTATCAACCAAGTTCACAATGGGTGAATCGGTGTCTCGGGTTTTTCACCAGTGATATGCAGAACTTAACTATATTCTGTGTGTGTTGAGGATGTGTGTGTGTGACCTATGGTTTTTGTTTTTTTTTGTAATTTAATCATTTTTTCACGAATATATTTAATTTATAATTCATGTTGTTTTCATTGCTTTCATTGAATTTTTTATTAGATTACATTCCAAATAAAATGCACAAGTTCAAGGTCACTATATTTTTAATCATTACATCCTACAAATATACCCTATATAGATGTATTATGTGTTATATTTTACCATATAGCAGGATATTTCCGCGGAGATAACATTTTCGCAATTGCGCGGGTCAATAACGTGAAAGCGAAAATAAGATTCGTTTAATAATGTGACAATTGTAAAAATAATCCGCAATAATACACTTCATAACTGTAATGTTGTCGTGAAATAGTGCGTACGTTGTTGTGGCGATTCATTTACATACACAAATTAATAATGTTTGAAAATATATTATATCACACATCTATTTGTTAAACAAAATACAAGTTCTCAATATGCTGTATTTAATCCTGTCCATTTGACTTGATAACATTTTGTATGCCGAGTGTCCCGTCTCTGTGCTAAGTGTCCCGTCTCTGTGCTAAAACACCACGAGAATATAGTTCCGTCACATGTCTACATCGCAAAATTATATTCCTTGTAATAATTAATTTTCTAATTTTGGGTCATAATCGTGAAAATGTAAGCCCGCGTAAATAACCTGTTATACGGTATGTAAATTTATATACATTATGTATGGATGTAACATGTCCCTTAAACACATCATTACAGTATGTTAAACCTTTGATATTAAAATTTGAATATCATTAGCACGACAATCACATAGTGGTGTCTATTTAAGTACGTGGGTGGACTTTGTAGAGATGCTTTATGTAACTACATTATAGTCACGTGATGATTGTCTACGTGAGCTCGGCCCGTTCCTCTTGAATTGTTTTGTTTGTGTTTTATTTATCTGATATATGATAGCAATCAATCTCTTCAGTAAGGAACATGCTATTTTGACTCTTTGGTATTGTACAGTGATTTACCGGTATTATTATTTATTCATTTGATTTCATGATATTAAATTCTTTATATAATCTTTTCCTTATAAGGATAAATCGTGTGATTTTTGTTTATGATACACGTGAATTAAACCATAGAAAGCTTTATTTTGTTGTAACAGATTGCCATTTCCACACAATAATTTAGACCAATACCGGAACTGTTAAATACTGTAAAAAAAACATACACAAAGCCTACATTTTTATATTTCGTAGACAATAAATGGATTGTGATGTCGAAATAAATACTCTGCTACAGTAACGTAATCAATTTGCGGAGATTGTTTTCATTTCTTTTTTTCGTAAGTATTGACAACATGTGTTTCGAGGCGTAATGTGTTGAACAGGAACTCAAAATCCTTTCATTTCATATTATATGAAAGAAACTCGTTCAAGATCAATTGATGAAACTCTCATTGTATGGAAAACTTGTCATAGTTCCGATATGAGCTGTTGACTAAGAATATTAAGATATTTTATTGTATAATCATTTAAGACATTGACGTTATTTGACATGATCACTTTGATGTTTGTTAGATATGCCCATTTAACATTATATTTACACAATGTGTTTGTCATAGACCATTATTGTAGACATCATTATCAGAGAAAATTGTCACTTTTTTTTATTAAAACATCAAGCTCGATTTCATATGACACGTCTGATCAGCCAAGACGAGAATTAATTACTATTAATAAACTATGATACAGTCAAATGAAAGTTCGTTTGTTTTGTTTAAGTTTGATTGACTTTGAAACATAGTCCTACTGATAATGTCACCAAAACATAGTGCTACCTCACAACACATTTCCACATATTGTATAATAATTTTACTACAGCGATACGAGTCATGTTTAACACTCCATTATCTGTATTTCCAACTTGTTCTTGTACTAAGTATGTATTAAAACACTGCAGGTGCATTGACGAATACAATGCATCACACAAATATACTAACTTTACACATGAATAAACTAATCAATAGGTAAATACGTTTTGAACACAGGTGTGTACACAAGCTCGACGTGTATTCTAGAGATATGTGTATTTGACAGCCGAGACAAAGGCTGTTAAAAGACTTACACAATCTTATTTAAATGCGGACTGTTGGGCAGCTAACACTAATTGTACAGGGTTTCTATAAGGTTCTTTCAACTATTAGACCTTTAACTAATCTTTAAAACATCTCGTAGAGGTATTATTATATCTATCTATATACTTCTCGTATAGATATACCATTATACTTATGCATGATTTAAAATAAATAATTATCATAGGTATACGCTGTAACTATATACTCTCATCACAAATGTAGTTGACGTGATATATGAAATCATTTTCAACGATTTTTTGATAACCCTAACAAAATTTTGTATGTTATATTCATTTTTCAATTTATGAGTTTATCAAATTATAATATTTCAACTTATGATATGGTTGTTCACACGTGTTTCAATTGCCGTCTTTTTTATATTTGGTATAGTATTTGCCAAATGTTTTCAATAATACACAAAGCTTAGAAACTTAGATACGGAAAGTATAATGGTTCTCCGGTATAGCTGTGACTGCCACAGCAGTGTCGACAGTGAGCAGCAGGGTACAGACATCAACAACAGTTATCGAGTTATGAGTAAATTTATTTATACTTATGAATACAAATATAAAATTGATATCACAGTTTATCAGCATTGCCTATCACAGTTATTCCAACTCTCGGGAGTCTCGTTAGGTTAACGAGATATCTCTACACATATTTAAAAGCTTCTTTTCTTTATTCAGGCAAAATTATGAATGACCAGAATAGTGATACCGCACACTGATGACATGTTGTATCTATGTTGGATTTGAACTAATAACCACCATATAAGAAAGTGCAAATCAGTCTTGACAAGATAACATTAAACATTTGATTGCAAATAAAGCAAGAAAGATGACGATATCACTGACAGGGTCAGGGACACAACCCATTCACCACCAACGTTTCATGTTTCCGCGTTTGTCGATACATCCGAACAAATACTTCCCTTCAACGGAAATGGTCTTAAGCACTTAATTCAAATTGCATTCCAAGAAATAAAATAAACAGAACGGCCATATCAATTGCTTGATGATTATACACAAAACACTGTTTATCAAAATGAAGTTTCCTTGTAAACCTGTCACCTCTGTGTAATCCAAGATAGCATTTTCTACACCATATAAATATTTACGGAACTTTATATAATATATATAGGTAATGTTATGTAATTATTTTGAACGTCTTTGTAAAAGTAGCTTATTTAATTTAAATAATGATGTGAAGTAGACAAAGAAAACGTAAAAAATATGAAGAGTCTGAAAAGTTTGTATACATCAATGAGTACCACAGAACCAATGACGTTTATCACAATCTAAGTTGGAACATGATTCTGACGTACTGTTGTTTGTCATTACTGTTCCTGGAAAAGAGAGTGAAATCGTATTTCAAAAGCAGACCAGCTGTATAAAATAGGTGACTGGAATTTCAAGAAGATAAACGTATATTTTTGTTTTGATGAAACCACCTCATATCTTTTAATTTGGAAATAATATATTTTTCTAAACATATTCGGTTGACAACAACATGATCATGCATTGTTTTAGTTACAACTTTTTAAAACTAATTAATGATTTCAGAAGAATAATGGAAAGGTCACGGGTACATTTAACCGGTAACTTCAACTAAAAGTTACTAGATAAACGATCATTACATTGATAGCTTGTAACTCGTTAATTTACCCGGATATGGCTACAATATCTACCATGTTATTTGTGACCTGTTAAATTGTCACCTCAACCGGAAGACATTTAATGGATACCATAACTTTGATAATTTTTAACAAATCACTTGGAACTGAAGTCACCAGATAAACTGTCATGATAATGGTAAATTGTAGTGTATTTAAGAGCGTGCCCTACAAACCTATATTGTATTGTAATTACTGACTGTCTAGCTTAAAGGTGTATTGAGTCAGTGTATTTCACGACAAGTCTCACAAACCTACATTTTAATGTAAGTGTTGTCTGTCTAGCTCGCGAGAGGTTCTTCTGCTTCCATCTCCTTCTCTTTCACTGGCTCTGCAGGTTCTACAGTGTTTTCAGGGACGATCTCTAAAGCATCGATCTGGCGTTTCTTCTTCCTTCTAGGGGTCATATCGTCGAACAGGAACTGAAATAGGAATTTTGATTGATTTATGAATCAAGGACTATGTTGATAAAGACTGAAATATAGACACAACAATGACAAAATAGCATTACGAAAATAGATGAGGACTATATATGCAAACGATAACAGATGAATCCTTTTTAGTAGTTGCAATTGCTAGCGGAATCTCAAAACTGCAAAATACATAACCCGAGTATGGCTTGAAGTGGGTTTTTTAAACCATTTTAGGATTTTCTGCGTAAACAAAATTCTAATGATAAGATATGGTAACTAATTTGAATCCATCTCATAAGAATGTGTATGTGGTACAGTATCTGTATACTCACCACCTTATCTGTCTTTTCACGTTTATCCAGTTCTCGTCGCCGTCTCTTAGCGTCACATATTAGACAGAGGTTTCCATTGGTCTGTTTCTCCGACCGCCGACACTCAACACAGTATATTCCTACAATGGTTCACAGCATCACTTTATTTTATATTATATACCATAACATACATAATCAACATTGTGTTTCCTTTGAGAACATAAAGATAAATATATATATAAATAAATCATTGTTACAAAAGTGTCGGCTGTTTGAGGTAGCTGTCATTCCTTATCAGTATTTAGCTTGGATGCTGACTAGTGTCATACTTCTTAATGATATAAGGTAAAATGTAAAAACAAATCGCACTGAAATGACTTTTGATAAACAGATCTAGCAAATTATATTGGCGCAAACAACCAAATGAAAGATCAGTAAAATTGTTTACACACCATGTTTACACACCACATCGTCGAGATATAGGGAACATGTTAAAGTTAAAGTTAAAGTTAATATATAAAATGAGCAGTAGGAACGAAAAACATATCAAAAGAAAGTCATCTAGGATTCTACTAAAACAAGTGATTCGAAGTAGCATTCTCTTCACTTCAATGTGACACCCGTCATGGTGGCATATGGTCACTCCAATAAGTCGGTCACCAATGTTCAAACATAGATTACGTGTCTTTAATCAAGGCATCAACAATCCCTGGAGTAGAAAAGTTCTATAGGACACTGACCTGTATGTTGGATGCTGAGACGCTCCTGGTACCTCTTCTTCTTCTCCTTTCGCTCCTCTTTCGTCCTCTGTCTGTTGATTTCCAGCCACCCTTCGGGTTGACTCAGTACCTGAATATTCTTCGTCTTCTCTCGTTGTTCCTCTACGTACACTTTGTAGACATCGTCATAATTTCGCTACAAATGACAAAGATAAAGGTGTGATACCTACAACGGGGATATATTTTAGTGACCGTTATCAAAATAATACTGCATTAGAAAGCTTTACTTATTCACCTATAAAAAACGATTTCTCAGTACTATTCTTCGTTATTGTATCTTCATATCATGAGGTACTTAGTATTATCAAAACTACGTGAATTATCACATTTGTTTTTGTAAAATCAAATTTTAAATAAATTTCAAATAACCACTGAATGTTACTGTAACAGCCTGAACAATTTACCATAAGTGGGTTGGTCTTCCACTGACTGCTCCGACATTTCATACAGTACTCATTGTCAGAGCCACTGTAGCCTCCACATCGGATGCACAGCTGGGCTGTATGGGGACATAGAAGTAAGGTATCATAGTAGTAATGAAAATGACATTTTTATCCTCGTAAACTGAAAGCGTCACAGTTTATAGAGTTATTATTGCAGACAAACATATGAAAAAACAGTAGAACTTTATAATATCATATGCAAAGGGAGATCATCACAGACATGTCATTCATAAAATATCTAATTACACCAGTTTTCTAGGTGACTGGGATTCCTCTGTCTACAATGGAACTCGAGACAGGATATGCTTGGAATATTATATTGTATAAGAATAGTGTTGAGATGAAAATAAAATCCAAGTACAACAAAGCAACTACGCAGGACTAAAACAGCCTCCAAAAGAGAAGGAAATGTTATATTATCAGAAACGATACTCATTGATGCCGATATAACTAGGAATTAATGTGTATCTAAAATGAAAGGGAAACAAAACGATGCTAAACAAATCTCTAGATTACATTACAAAACAAAACAGATACCAACAGAAAAGGACAGACAACACCATCACCATCAACAACATGCAAAACCTTATTCATCTAAACATGTACGATATCTGACATCCCATTTTCGTGTCTAGTCTCCCTTTTAAATCAAATGTAAATAGTATCAAACACATCATATAGATATTATATCCTATATGTATTCAACGAACAATGAATAACATACGTGAGGAAATTTAGAGTCATGTCCACGCTGTAGAAGATCATTAATATTTGGGTTTACACACTTAAACATTGGATGGAAAGATGGCATTATAATACAGACTACAGATGTACCAACAACATCTGTATCTCATGTAGGGCAAGACTAGGGCTTACGGAACCCGCACAATGTCGCCGAAACTGTCTGTATTCCGTGTAATAACTAATAACGAGACAAAGGTTCCTGAACAATGTTGTCAAAAGTATATGTTCACGTGAACTAATGCAAAGACAGTGATTCATGAACAATGTCGTCAAAATTATCGTTTTCTCCAGTGAACTAGGGGAAAGACAATGGCTCCTGAACATCTGAGTGAACTAAAACATAACTGGGAACTATTTGGGAATGACGTCCAATTGTAGCAACTATCATGTTGAAACAAAAACGGGGAAAAAGAATAAATTGATTTATCTGATGCTATAATCGTATGATGTATTTTGATATTTGTCTTTAGAAGAAGATAAATTCGTATTTAACTGACTGTCATAAAAAACATCTAGGGAATAGGAATTAGTAAAAGAAGCATGGTATTAAAACACTGATTACTCAGAAGAACTCCATTGATTTTTTTCCCCGACAGGAATAACATCAGGGTCCAAAATATTCAATTTGATTGCCTTACCTAGAATTCCCTGTCTACGGATGAGTCGGGAGTTGACCGCCGGCAGTCTGGGAGTGGACGATGGTGACGCGTAGGGGGTCAATGTAATTTTTTCCTTTGTCATGGCCGCCATTGCATCCCTTCGTACTCATATCATGGCTGCCGAAATCTTGAAATAATGTTGGTGTTGACTGTCTAGCGCTAAGGACTTGGCACCAAAAAAGTCGTTGACAATTTTAGACAGCCATTTTGCCAAAATGCTCTGTGTGTGTGATCGGCACTAAACCTGAGGCTATCTGAGATTTTGTTTGAGGGGCAGGGTGCTCTTCATTACCTAGTAACGGTGTAAGTGTTATCAAGATGGACGCCGGTGCCATTGTAGCCAGCGTGGATGAGACAATGGGCGCCCATTGAGAGTCCCAGGGTTTGCGACAATGAATCGTAGATAATAGCGTGTTTCTGTAGGTACGGCTTTTGACACACGACATTCCAGTATATGATACCATCATCTGCGCCTCACCAGGTCTTGTTTATAGGTACCCTATCCTCTGATTGGTGTGTAATTAATTGTCATAAACAAACAACCGGTTTACATAGGGTGCCCCCTGCCGGTGGGTCGGACAGACAAAGCATGTGCATTCACCCATGTATGGGAATATAGCGACAAAGAACAGACAACTGACATACATATGTTATTTTGTGTCCATTGATCTTACACAAAATGAGTAGGCATTATTTTGAAATAAATAAATATATGAAACACAACCAAAGCATACGTGTATTAGTTACATCATTTTAATACACAATAGCGTAATTAATAAATCAATTATATGCGTGCCAGTTGTTTATTAGTAATATGAAACTAATACCATTATCTCAAATTAAAACGTCTTGTTTGTCCAGAAATAACCATCTCTAACCTAACATTGCAAATATATATATTAACAGGGGTGGGAATGTTTCGTTTCCTCTAATGCATGATAACTCATTGTCCTTTAAATAGTTTATTGGTGCAATTATATATACAATGTATTAATATATCTTTATAAATTCTGTTTGTCGTGTCGTGTATTTATCATTTAAATATTACAAATATCGTAAACCATGAAATTGACGAAACAATACTTCCGTTAAAATGAAGCTTTTGTTTGCAATCGTGATATGAGAATAACCGTATAACTGTGTATGTGTCTAACTGTGTACTTAGTTAGGGACAGGTTGTAGGACAACAACGTAGATAACATGCAATGGTGTTTGTGGATATCCTCCAGGCTGTCTGAGGTGTCATCGTGGGGCTTACACACAGATGTAAATGATGGAGGTGATGACTTGAGGAAGTGCGTGGCTGACATATAGCTTAGCTCCGGATAACAGCATTTGTGGTGTAAACTTCTACAACAGGAAACAGACAACAGTCATCTGGACATTTAAATCACCATTCAATACATCGATACGACAACTCGGATAGACTGGTGGCTATCTGGATTCGACGTTCTTGGTTACTCAAAAATAAATTACATGCTGTGCACATTAAATATACTAACAGCCCAATCTGTCGCTGTGTGTAACGAGGGTGGTCAGCGTCATACAGACCTTCACATGTGAATAAGATAAAGAGTAGTTAAAGAAACACAAGCAGAGCTAAATGTCCAAAACACATTAATAGCATAGCTTTATGTTTAGATAAAATTCAATCTGTGATATTGTCTTTATTATCTAAATATAAGCATTTAATCATAAATAACGAGTATAATAGCTTTATGTTTAGATAAAATTCAATCTGTGATATTGTCTTTATTATCTAAACATAAGCATTTAATCATAAATAACGAGTATGTGACTCAAAATCATCAGCAATGATAGATGATAAATTATAACATTCATGCTTTAATCAAAAGTTTAAAATGTAATTTTGTGTACCTCTCACCTTGCATTTAGCTATAAAAAGTCTTTTGACAGTTTGTTTACGGTTTCTAATGAACATAGGGTCTATAGTGTAATATATAATCTACCAACAGTTCAACGTCATCGTATGATGAACGTGTTCTCTCTTCTTATAGATTTTGTAATATATAAACATGTATTTTGTTATTGTAAATATGTGCCTAAGGTTAGGATTCACAATTTATCCTCAGTACAAGGATTACATCCAAACTCAAAACTGATATCAGAGATTAAGCTCCCATCCCAAAATGTATTTCTAGGAATAGCACCCCCGTCCCTCCCATTGGCAACACGCTTGGACGACAATCCTACAGGACAACTTTCTCTCCTCATCACAAGGACTGGAAATTTAAATATTCCACGACTATTATTTACAAGACATATATCAATGTTTATTTACTTCATGAGTATGGTCACTCCCGCATGTATTGGTAAGTATCCTTATACCGTTATGACCGTTAGGCGGAAGGTAGGTATCACGGGCGGAAATAGGTAAGCGCGCGCGGGAGAGACGACGTACTATACAGGTAGAACTAGCTTTGGCTTATCGTCTCTGTCCACCCGTTAGAATTATAAGATGAGCTAACCTTTATCACAGTTGGTGATCTGTTCATTAATCTACTGCATTATGTGATAGTTTGGAATAGACTGTGTCTATGCTGTGTCATCTGTGCCGTCAATGAGTGAAGCTTTAATAGACTGTAGTATTATTAGTTATCTGTGAGATAGTGAGTGTGAGAGTGTGACTCGTTTTTAATATATTCTTGCTGTAAATAAATGATTTACTCTCCAAACTATTTCGATTTGTGATCATTAGCCAAAGTACACAACGAACGCTCGTCCAACGTTACAAGTATAAGGCCTTCGGAATAATTCATTTAATTGCAGGCACGTAAATAGTTATTTGCAGAAATTTAGCGAGGTAATTTTGAGGTAATGTTTTTGTTAGATATGTTTGCCTGTTTATATGTGTATATGGTCAAGTACGGGACCTTATTGTCGTCACTGATACGTTATAATGCGTAGTAAATTATATCTTCATGCACATGTGCACACATAAAACCAATAGAACAAAATCTCAACAGGTTTGATAGAACCTGTGATAACGTTGATCTGACGAACGCCCAAGTTCTGGTTGATCACCGCGTCCTACACTCGTACCAGTGCCGTGGACGTAAGGACCCTGTAATACAGTTAGCACTACTGGACCCATAGGTGTAGCATTCCTACAATGATTTTGACATTTTCTGACTGTATTTATCACACATCACTGAGAACGTAAGGACTCTACAATACAGTTAGCACTACTGGACCCATAGGTATAGCATTCCTACAATGATTTTGACGTTTTCTGACTGTATTTATCACACATCACTGAGAACGTAAGGACTCTACAATACAGTTAGCACTACTGGACCCATAGGT
>JAUMHH010217747.1:0-12355 GCA_032359455.1 Chlamys rubida
AATACTCCCAGGGGTAAGGTTACAAGTGTTACCTATAGTGGAGACACGTCCAGGGTTAGACTTACTCTCAGAGGTCGGGTTATGTTAACATAAAGCACAGAGTTCACATATCTAGCGAACATTCCTTAGTTTAGGTATGATAACCTTTTCAGAGAGAAAACATTCCTTAGTCTAGGTATGATAACCTTGGCAGAAAGAAAACAGGTCTTTGGTATAGATATAACTAGATACAATCAGAGCCAGGTTGTTTGGCCAGGCCATACAGGGCAGTTGTGAGGGTATAGATGGGTGCCACACACACGGATGACGAGTGTGTCATCATAAACCTCCTGGGAGGAGGAGAGGGAGGCTCGCCCAAGTTAGGGATATCTCCTTATAGAAGATAAAACCACAAATAGAGATATGTACCAGACACAGGGGAAACTAACTTAAGGTTTACCTAACATAACACATTAATGTTCCATTAATGTTACCATATACAAGCAGACGACAGTTTGTTAGATGAAACGTTTTATATCTAAATAAGAAATATTCTGGTAAATTATGTAAATAAATTTATTGACATCAGTGACTGATATTGTGTAATACCAAAATATTCATAAACATTGCTGAACAAAATGTGTGATCTGTAATATTTCTTATACAAAAATGAGGCTGCCTGTTCTTGTGTTCGTATGTGCTTTGAAGTTACCTCCCTTGTTTGGCTTGTGCAAGACAAGACATTGTCTCCCTTTGTGTCCTTGTGCTGTGGAGTGTGATAGACATGAGAATGTAACTGTATGTGTTTCTTTGTGAAAAATTAATCACTTTTACGACCGAATCTGGTGTAAACGGGTAGATCAATATTTAACTTGTTAACAAAGAGCTCTTATGATTATCATGGCTTGTTTGAATACATCTATTGCTTTTTTTTTCATTTCTGTGACTTTATATGCAACTGCAATTTACATTAATATATATTATGGTATAAGAGATGGATTAATGTACGAAAACTTAGCGGTAATGTCCACATCATAATACAAAATGTGGATGTATCCAATGTAATTGAAAGAGATTAGAATGTTTCCTACTTCAAGCTGTGATGTGTTTGTTGTGTGACTACTCAGGTTTGTGGGTAACATGCAGAGGGAAACTGCTATTGACCGACTCAAAGGGCTGCAAAATGGAACCTTCCTTATACGAGTCAGTGAAAACCCAGGCCGTAAGGGCGAGCTCTCCCTGAGCATCAAGTAAGTACCAGGATACTGAGATAAAAGGACAAATTGGCCGATTGTGCATTATTTGTCAGTTTCAATATATAAAAGTAACAAAAATAAAATAATTTAGAATCATGAAAAGAAATTAATATTTTTCATATGGTGATTGAGAGAAATTTTCATTGCATTGATCAAAAGATGACTTTAAATAAATGTCTTTCGTTAAAAATTTGTAAAAATCATTATTTTCAAAGTACTTGTTCTCTTCGGACAAATATTTATCTTTTTTACTACTTTAATTATATCAGAAATAAGCATGATTAAATTGATTGACTATTGAAAAATACACTTGGCTCTTAATTTTGGCTAGATAGTATAGCTTCTCATATCTGGCTCTAAATCATTCAAGCTACAGAAAGCATGTAGTTTTCTGTTACTATGCATGGATTATCTATCTGGTCACAACCTTATCAGATGTGCCCTTTACCACATAAAGTGGACAACAAATAATTGTAACTTTATTTATCAGATGGCAAACCAACACCATTTACTGCAGTAAATTTCAAAGTATTTACCCAAAATGAACCCCTACAGATATTGAAATTAAGACTTAACTTGTGACTTAAGAAGGATTAAGTGACACCTTTGTGACTTAAGAAGGATAAAGTGACATATCTGTGACATTAGAAGGATAAAGTGACACCTCTGTGACTTACTAAGTATAAAGTGACACCTCTGTTACTTACTAAGTATAAAGTGACACCTCTGTGACTTACTAAGTATAAAGTGACACATCTGTGACTTACTAAGTATAAAGTGACACCTCTGTGACTTAAGAAGGATAAAGTGACACTTCTGTGACTGAAGAAGGATAAATTTACATCTCTGTGACATTAGAACACCTCTGTGACTTACTAAGTATAAAGTGACACTTCTGTGACTTACTAAGTATAAAGTGACACCTCTGTGACTTAAGAAGGATAAAGTGACACCTCTGTGACTTACTAAGGATAAAGTGTCACCTCTATGACTTAAGAAGGATAAAGTGACACCTCTGTGACTTGATGTGACTGCCTAGCTAGGTGCATATATATATATACATGTGCTATATGTATCTAACTGAAATTTTCGTAAGTCTTTCTTAAGATCTTAAGCTGTGTTTTCTTGCCTATGACGTGACCAGAACACCTGTCTATTGTGCATGTGATGTATATGTTATATTATGAGGCATGGTATTATTCCCACATTTACCAATTCTATTTCATGTAGGTATGTTTTTTATGCTCCTAAAAATAATCATATCGTTGAAGCATATAGTTGTATCTTTGTCCTTCTGTTTCCTTTGTCTGTATGTGTTCAAAACAAATCATTGAAGAGAAAAATCTCTAAAAATGGAGTTTTAGGTCAGTATGTAATCGGTCAAGACAAAAGTAGCTGTATTTAGATTGAAATTTTACAAAAAAAAAAAAAAATTGGGATGAATTTAGAACAATTTTTTCTATGTAAGTCAATTTTGGTTGATTGGAGGCTGATACGTCTAGAGGAAGGCAAGAATCTTTTTGATTTTTGGGTCACTAAGTGAAAGTCACAGTGGCTATAAATAGATCGTTTGTTTATGTTTCAAGTCCTATTAACAGCTATGGTTATTCATAGACGTGCCAGGTCTAGAAATGGACTGAAATTTTAGGAAAGTGTTGGTTTTTGGATGCCAATTTAGAGGATACATCAGATCTACACCAAAGTTTGATTGTGGGTGCAAATAGGAAGATTTCTATTGATTTTAGAATACTAGGTCAAAGTCAAGCTATAAATAGCTTGGAAAATAGATGGATATCATCCCTTTGGAACAAGAGGTTTCTATTGATTATGGGGTTACTAGGTGACACAATAATGTAAAGGTGGGTTTAAATAGATGTATTTGGTTCTGAAATTTGAAAAAAAAAAGATATTCCAACACAAACCAGGAGCGTATTGTGGAGGGGGAGAGGGGAGAGGGGAGGGGGATCTTGTTCAATTCTACTGTTGCTGTGATGATGTAATCGTCTGTCAGTGATCAAGATGGCTTCCTCCTCAACTTTATTTAAAGTTTTGATAAAAGTTCAGAATTTTTATAATTCATTAAATGTTTGTAGCCATACTTAATGAAGTATGAGATAGGTATATATTAGGTATAGGTATATATTAGGTATAGGTATATATTAGGTATAGGTATATATTAGGTATATATTGTTACTGTCTTCCCTCCAGCCACATACCGTCCTAACATATATCTAATAACATGCATAACTCCAACGTACCATACTCATAGCTATCCGAGTTCCGTCACTGCATGACCTTTGGCCTGCTTGAATGGACACTTTTCCTTCTCTTCTTTCTAGATATGATAACCAAGTACGCCATATCCGAGTGGAACGCAATGCAGAAAATTACTTTTTCTTGGCGGATACCAACTTCTTTAAGTCCTTGCCTGTGAGTATATATATGTATGCATTAGGCTGAAATGCTACTAATTCAGAGCCACATTGCTACCGCAAGCTACAAGCTACACAGACATCTCAAAGTAAGACAATGTTTTGTGAAATTAAGAGTTTGATTCAGTAGATAAAAACTACTGCACATGGGTGGTTTACAATTGGAGTTTGTACTAACACCAATTGTTACTTGTGGACGAAAATATGTGTGAATAGAAATAAAAAAGATGAAAAATAAAAATTTCAGGTAAATTTGGTAGATCTGAAGCTTTGAGATATTGTGTCAGTTTGGTCAGTAGCAGTGTGGCTGTTTTGTTGAGTCTACCAGCTGACCATTTTCTAAGGTGTGTTTATTTTTAGAGCAACTGAAGGGGTCAAGAATATCAAAATCCACAAAGAGGACAGCTACTATTATCTTAACGTCGATAAATACTTTCATGATTTGAATGTAAGTATGGTAAAAAAAAAAATCCTGTTTACCCAAGATAGAGCTCCTTCTTAGGATTTTAAGGTCACCTGAGCCAAAGGCTCAAGTGAGTTGTTGCGATCACCTTTCGTCTGATGTTGTGTGTCATCCATAAACTTTTTACATTTTTGACTTATTCTGAAACACCGGTGAATGGAATCGAACTCTTGTCAGAATCATCCTTGGTGGAAGAGGTTATCAATTCATAAAATTGGGGTTCCTGCCCTAACCTCAAAGGGAAAATAACCAATACATGTATTTCAAAAATCTTCTTCCCCCGACTCAGATGTACTGGAATCAAATTTTCTTTATGGGTGGAAAGATCATCAGGGACTTTATCTAAATTGTATATTTGGGGACATTTTTCAAAGCTGTGCTTTACTTCTAGAAAAGCCTGGAACATAGATTTATGTTGATTGATAAGGAATTGGCTGTTTAACAAACTGAATTCAACATTCTATTATAAGTGCCCCCATCCTTTTTTTGGTCCAAATATACAATAAAATTTACTGACAGTTGAAAATATTGTCTCTTTCGACTGGTTTTTGTGAGTTTAGACGGTTTTGCAATCATTCCAATTTTCCAAAATTGCTAAGCACCAAGGAGAATGATTTTTGTCAGATTTGGAAGCCAGAAATGTATGTTGATATTCAAAATTTAACATGATGTTGTTGTTATAGGTTTAATATTTAAATTTGATCTTGGAAACGGGTTATACTTTAAAGATTGTTAAAGTATGCCTAGGTAACACAGTGAGTGTTCATTATTATGTGCCATGGTTGTGGCAGGGACAGTTAACATTATTATGTGCCATGGTTGTGGCAGGGACAGTTAACATTATTATGTGCCATGGTTGTGGCAGGAACAGTTAACATTATTGTGTGCCATGGTTGTGGCAGGGACAGTTAACATCTGCTTAATATCTGCTGAGGTTATAAAAACACAATGCACTAAAATAACCGTGCGCAAATCGTGCACAAATCGTGCACACACCGTCTGCACATAGTATGCACAATAATCCACAACAATCAAGCACACCATTATGCGACAAAACTTTCATATATTTGGGATTTGGTAAGATCGGTTGATTGTTCTTACAGAGACTCGAGTGAAATACAGTAATCGTATATATATGTATTGACTATCAGGAAATTAAAGATATAGGTTTAAATACAAAATTGTATTCCTTAATATATATCAACCATGATACCTATCCAACAACTAAACGGTAGCTATAACACTTTTGTGCACATTGTTATTGCATAGTATTTCATCATGTCCACATGGCACATCGTGTGCAACTTGTGCGTACACTGCACTTGGTGTAACGTTGAGCGATCCCACAACTGTAGCCTGTAGGGGTTGGCATTAATGCATATATCTTGGGTTTCATTGTAGTTTCATTTGTTTTTGTTTTTCGAGAACTATTACTTGTGATGGTGAGGCTTATTTAAGTGTTTAACATGTTTTACACACAGGACCTGGTCGAGTACTATCAACATAACTCACTGAAGGACAGCTTCCCCGGAGTTGATACAACCCTGATATATCCTTTCAAGTCACAGACAGGAGGTGCTACTGGACCAGGTACATACTAGGACCATCTCACTCACTTAAGGCTTACTAAGCTGAAAGAGAATCAGGAAAAGAAGTGGAATGATAGTCTTTTTAGTACAAAGTTTAAAGTTAATTTATCATAAGTTCTTGATATCATTGAGTAAAAAGTGAAAATTATTAGATAGGTAGACTTGTGTAAACATGTAAGCTTTAACTTACTTACTAAGTGTTTTCCACTTTTAAATTGACATTATTGAGACACTGATGATACAGTTAAAGTCATTCAATCTTCCAGAAGGATGTAAGCTATCAGATTTAAATAGATTTCACTGCAGTTGACATTTTTGCTACTTTTCATCGTGTGTTTGTTGTATGATAGGTCCACGTTGTCTTGGTTACGCAGTGGCTGTGTATGATTACGCAGCCACAGCTACGACACAACTGTCTCTGAGTCGGGGCGACAGAGTGGCCATCTTCAGCAAAACAGGAAGTGACAAGGGCTGGTGGAAGGGAGAACACTGTGGTTCACATAAAGTAAGTAACACAGGGAAGTATTTCTTCCCTCACAAATTATCTCGGAGAACATTTCTCCTCACAAAAATCAGTGACAAGAAAAAAACTTCTTTCCACACAAATTAAGTGACAGGGGAAACACTTTTCCTCTCACAACGAAAGGGATATGGAGGAGCATGAGGACTTCCATCCGAACAAAGTGACAAGAAGAACCTATCTGTCCACACAAACGGACAAACAAACTCCCCACACAAATCAAGGAGCAAGGAACTCTCCCCACTCAATGTGACAAGAAAAATAATTTTGGCCACACAAAGTGACTACTGTTAATACCTCAAGCGAATTAAATGACAAGGAAAAGACATCTCTCCACCCAAAAGGACAGCTTGTCAACTTAGATAACACCCCTCATTGATCAGTATTTAACCACAGTATATTGACAAAGGCAGCCATCTATCTTAATTAACAAGTTGGGTCAGTGCCACATTGAATGAACAGATATCTTGAAAGATCATAAAATTTATTAGATGTAATCTGATGGTACTTCTTACATCTCAATCACATTTTTCAATTTACACATTTTAGATGAGTCAATCATTTTTAAAAATAAATTCATCCTTTGAAAAATAATCATATGGATTCCCAATAATTATTTTAAACAATCAGATGTCTTCATTATTTCAGTGTATGATCATCCTTTTTTTCCCACAAAGATAAGTTGCAAGGGAGAGCACTGCTCTTACACAAGGAAGATTATTGCTCCTCATAAATAGGTGACAAGGGAGATAATTTCTATCCACACAAACGAACTTATAATAGAAAGTACTGCTCCTCAAACAGTATTAGTAATCTGTAAACTGCTGTATACTGTACATTCATTATGAATCATTGACTCTGTTATTTACATATTTCTTTCTCTATCATTCTAGGTTGGATACTTCCCATTGGCATACGTCAGAGAGGAGGAGGACGAATGATAAGGCAATTTGACCTCCAAAGGTCACAAGAAACTTAGCACCCCCTGGTGTTGATCGAAGACGCTGTTGTTCAGGGGAGACAATCAGTGGGGATATATAAATCACCCATGTAATGGGTCATCTGCTTATGTATCATGTGAATATTGGATTACTATTCCATAATTTATAATATTCATCTTAGATAACCACCTTTATATCTCGCTGTGGACAAGGTCTGGAGGACGACTCCAGTGGGAGGTTATCATGGCTCAAAGCTATGTAAACTCATGTTTGATGTCAATAGTGTACATATGCAGACTTTTCTCACTTACGACATGTGAAGCATACATCATCCGTATAGTTTGTGATACATAATGCACGGTGTCGTACGGTCAGAGTACAAACAATATGTGACATAACACACAATATTTGTGTCGGTGTACAGAGTGGCGGTGTAAAATGTCACTACAGAGCGTTGGTGTACAGACTATATGAGGCATGAAACACAAAGCACTGCGACATAGTACACAGAGTACGTTAACATGGAATTTGTCACCATGCATAAGGAAGGTTTTACACAGTACTTGGAACGTGTGATATTGAGCAGACGATGTGTCCACCAGGACTGATAGCAATAATAAATACAAACTGTCTTTATTACATAAACTGTCTTTATTACATAAAGATCTATTGAGTATAGATCATATACATGTGTGAACTAATATTCTAACAGACATATTGCTGTAGGTATTCCATTATCACCACTCTAGCCCACCCATTCTGTCTTACTCATCATTGTACCTGGTATTCCATATATGGAAATATGTAACATCCGTTCAGTTATTGTCTACATGTACTACTGTGTACAATACATCAGTTACTTCGTTAACTGTACCAACTACTGTGTACAATACATCAGTTACTTCGTTAACTGTACCAACTACTGTGTACAATACATCAGTTACTTCATTAACTGTACCATTATGTTCGTTATATATTTAATTTAAAGAAAGCAAGAGACAAATTCATGCGGCAGAGTACTTCAATATTTTCACTGGTGCTAAGTATTGGTATTCTGTCTAATTGCTGAAATATACCTGATAAACAACAGGAAACTTAAAAGCTCTTGTTAATACTGTAGGGTGAAGCCAGTGTAAAAGCTCTTGTTAATACTGTAGGGTGAAGCCAGTGTAAAAGCTCTTGTTAATACTGTAGGGTGAAGCCAGTGTTTAGAGTCACCTGGCATTGAATACCTTGTACCTAAACCTCAACTAACCACCAAACACATGGACGTTTATGGAGATCCCTATGTAAACAGTGCTAAACAGTGATAACATCACAGATGTGCTATATATAGATATTTATATAATTAGGTATGTGTCTGAGCATTGTATATATATATATTTGTTTACACATTCAAACATAATTTGGTCCTTTATATGCTAGACATATAGAGAAGCAACACATCACATTATCAGTGTGATAAACTAATGGATCTGGCTTAACTACCATTTGATAGATGTGTTAGTTACTGCCAGAATAATACTAGAGTAGGATTCTAGTTTTACTGTGGTCATTTGATATGACATTTGTTACCCCCGTCTGATAGAGGACTTACATTTCCATTGCCAGGTTCTACTCTTGTTTGATAGAGGACTTGAAGGATCTTCACTAGCATGAGAGTAGGACAATGACATTTCTCCCCCAAGAAGAAATTCAAGACTGTTTAACCCCAGGCTACTTAACCCCGACGTATAGACAGTCAAGAGTCTTCTCTGAGGGTAGAAATTTCTCCTACCTTCAAGATAGAGATTGAGCCTTTTTCTCCCCCATTTTCCTCAAAATCAGTTTTAGTTAGAAAGAAACAAAAGCTGATGCGCTGATTGCATAGTTTTCAGCAAACCCATTGAGTTATCTTCTGTAACCTGCTGTTATTGACTAATGTCAATGCAATGTTGATGTGATATCTTACAATCGCTATAGCTATGAAATACCCTTGTATTTACCCTAGGGTAACACAGACAAATGTTTCCCTGACCGTGTGGATATCTCTGTCGGATGGGGGAGGAATAGTTATTTATTTCCACACTTTCTGTATTTATTGAATAGTTCTATTTCCATTATTTAAAAGTCATGTACATGTATGTATCAATAAAATCATCATGATAAAAACTAGTTGCATCAATATACTGATCAAGATATATAAAAGGCATATTCGTTGTATTAAATCAAGAAATGTAATTATCAAGTAGGTTTATACCAAATGTTTCATAAATACACTCAACCGTTGACAACATGGTACATCTGTTCAGATTTGGTGTATTTTTAAAATGACCTGAATACTATGAAATGGCATGAAGTTTTGTGATATTAATTGATCTAAGTGATAGAATCAGGATGATATCATTTGGCTGAAAATTCACAATAAATTGATTACATTGGTATAGACAGTAATTGGTATAGTATCTCAAATGAACTTTTTAAGTATGTAATAAAGAAGCAATAGAAATTGTGATCTTTTACATTTTGATTTTCAATTGAATTAAGTTTTATCAATAAGCACTTCCATACATTACGTATTTTGTATCCTGTATTACATTATTCTATTTTTGACTTTATATAAACAATGAATACATTTGCAGGACAATGATAATTTAAGCTGTATTGAAAACAAATCTTGTTAAGGATGTACTGCAATGTATAGTGGTTATTGGCATAGGAACATAGACGTTACATAGGAACATAGACGTTACATAGGAACATAGACGTTACATAGGAACATAGACGTTACATTAAGGATGTACTGCAATGTATAGTGGTTATTGGCATAGGAACATAGACGTTACATTAAGTCCATTACGTCATAACACAATTTATCGTGTAATATATATGGTAAGTATGGCATTGATATAACATGTATTAAAATGTCATGTGTCATTATTTTGGATACCAGTTTACATTGCATAATAGTACGTACAACATCACACTCTCTGTGTGTTTTGCTTAAGTATATGATGTCATTGCACACAGTAAACCTGTTTACAGTGAACCTCTTCAAAACCATCAATTTAGCTGAAAATGAGATTATTAGTACACGTGTAACTGTTTGTGACGAAAGAAAAGTGAAAGGACCCGTATTTAATGCTGGTTGCTGTTACATTGTATTATAGTGTAACAAATTGGTCTATTATTACATTGCATTGCACATTGTATTGCATAGTTACATTGAGCTTAAAATGACCATCTGTAATTACAATGACATATTGCTTTAAACTACAGAGCAGACTAACTTGTGTCCTTGTTACATCTTATTGGTCCCCCACAGGTACTACCAGATTTACACTCTGTACATCAGTCAGTCTGTCACTTTGTTCACAGAATATCTTGTATACTCTTTCGACTACAATTGCCAAATTATGCATCACATGTTAAACCAGGATCTTGTGCCTCCCAGTTTTACAAAGTGATGGCTGTTAGTTCGCAGTACATCTTTTTGTCTGGGGCATACATATATAATAAACTCAGTCACCTACCATTGCAAAAGCTGTGTAAATACTTCTTGGAATGGTGGAGTTTCACTTACTAAGATAAAGTTTTGTTCCCCACTATACAGAGTTATGGCCTGTTTTTGATGCCTACTTTTGCCGAGAGACGGGGGACCAGGGATTGTTCACATTACTCTGCCCTGTTGATAGGGCTTTAATCACACTATCATATGCATACAAGGTATAACATGTTTACAATGTATCATCGATAATGTGTAAGCTCTATACAATGTGTTGTATTATATCTACAATGTATCGGCTCATATCTACAATGTATCGGCTCTATACAGTGTGTTGGTCTAAACAGCTTATTATTAAACAGATCTGTAGAATGTGGTGTAGAAGTTTTGTGATGGCAGATTTATGCAATGACTATGTATAAAATATCTACTACATCTAGAGTACTATCCCACCCTGGTATACAGACCAGTACTCGGAAACCCTGATGTACTCACATCTGTTCATGTGTAACCTTATCAATACAAGTAGACTGGCTATGATGTCCCCAGGTTCCTAATTATCTCCCCTTCTTATCTTCTGAGGTAAACATTTGTGGTCAGACCACTAGATAGACTTGCCCAAGTCTACAACAGGGACATACTTGTCCACCATTGAGACTGTTAGCTAGTCTACGTTACTAGTGCTGGTAGAATTTTCTGTTTTATTGTTGTGAAGTCTAAACAATGAAATATTTGAATTATTAATTCATTTTTTTTTCTGTTTTAATTACATATATACCTTATAAAGAATCAATTAAACCGTTTTCATCATTAAGTCATATATATTGCTGCATAATCATTTACAGTTATATTATTATTTTTTATTTTTTTTTTTTGTAATATTATGTTGCTGCTGAATGTTTGGTTTTGTAGTTATCAAGTTGATTATGTTGTGTAGCCATACAAAAATATCAAAATATCAAAATAAAAAATGCCGCTTTCTTTTAATTTATAAAAGAAAAGTGTTGATGTGACCTACTTAGGCAATTCAGTATCCTGCCACAATGATGAAGCAGTCATTGCATCTGTTGTCTTTCAAACCACGCTTAATTTACATAATATACTGGGACAGGGAAACTCCACTTGTATGTTTAATTCACACTAGTGGTGAGGTTCAATGATCTCCTGTAAACAAAGGTCAGTTTATCAGTGTGAACATTAAAACCGACATCAAACTGTTTAAGGAGTATGAGGATCAGAAACTTGTTTAAGGAGTATGAGGATCAGAAACTTGTTAAGTAGTATGAGGATCAGAAACTTGTTTAAGGAGTATGAGGATCAGAAACTTGTTAAGAAGTACGAGGATCAGAAACTTGTTTAAGTAGTATGAGGATCAGAAACTTGTTGAAGTAGTATGAGGATCAGAAACTTGTTTAAGGAGTATGAGGATCAGAAACTTGTTTAAGTAGTATGAGGATCAGAATCTTGTTTAAGTAGTATGATGATCAGAAACTTGTTTAAGGAGTATGAGGATCAGAAACTTGTTTAAGGAGTATGAGGATCAGAAACTTGTTTAAGTAGTATGAGGATCAGAATCTTGTTTAAGTAGTATGATGATCAGAAACTTGTTTAAGGAGTATGAGGATCAGAAACTTGTTTAAGGAGTATGAGGATCAGAAACTTGTTTAAGTAGTATGAGGATCAGAATCTTG
>JAUMHH010217758.1:0-12354 GCA_032359455.1 Chlamys rubida
ATATATTCAAACGCGCCATAAGAAGCTGACAGCTTTCAATCGGCGTCATCGCTATATGAACTATATGAACTATATGAAGGTGAGCTCTATAACACATAGCTCACACCAAGAAAGCCTCAAGGCTACAGTAAGCAAGCACCTAGCCGGGCTTTAATACTCGGACACTTGAGCATCCATCTAATTTTTAAATATTTTTGGGGGCTTGGGGAGTGAAAGGGGGCAGAATATCAATTATTAGTACGGAATGTTGATGCTTGCCATATATTAAAGATGCAAATTACTATATTACTTTCCAGGCAAATTACTGACTAGAAGGCATTACTAACAATGAAGGTTCCTGAAATTAAAACTCCAACATTGTATCTATAGTTTGTATTAATTCTACCACCGAGTTCAATGGGAATTCCCCCTAGCCAGAATTAGCATGGTGAAGTTACGTGACACTATGACTATATGTACAAGGTTACTCCTTTAAAACGTCAGGGTCGGACCCTCCTAAAACAAACACCCCACACCCGTCTTGATAAAAGATTGTTCTTATTTTAAATTTATTTTACTTTTATATATTTTTCGCTTTCAGAATTGCCATCCAAAAGGACTTTTCACAAAGCTGAAGCTTGTTTCAAGATGGTTAATTTTCACGCTATGTATACAAAAATAAAATCTTAAGATGAATATTAACGGATGTTTATAATATTGACACTCTATAATGACTTAACAAACAATTATGAAATAGTTATTTCAGCTTATAACAAGATTCAATCTTGCTGGCCATGATAGAAGGTGCAGGGGGTCTTCCTGTCAGAAAAACCTGGAGCTATAGGTGACTCTAACCATTTCTAACATCTGATCGGGGTTTGAACTTGGGTCATCTAAAATTGTGAAATGCGTGTGTGCTACCCACTACGCCACAGGATCACCAATATATTTATTTACCTTTAACAGTGCTTTAACCTATTTATTTTACATAAGACCAATATAACATGTATACATCTCTGTAAGTATAAGTTTGAACAGGATGTACCTGTAATATTTCTGTAGAAGACAGATCATCTTATTTTTGCAGATCTGCATTATATATGATCTGTTATCAGACATGAAACTACATTACATCACTTCCAGACAAATCATATACATACATGTACATGTACATATATTTCGGTCCAATATATATGTGGAGGAGCTGTCAAGACTTTTCATGTCAACATCTTAAACATTTTAAGGATAACAAAATATATATGTCCTATGTAGATCTAGACATGTTGGGAATAAATGTCAGTACCTGGTAGATATTTTGTACACAACCACTCACCTGTTTATAAGCATGCAGATCTCTGCTCTATAAATGTATACGTACAGAAGTGTTTACAGGTGTATCGTATGTGTACAAACCTTGTAGTTTGCGTTACACCTAGGAGTACCCGGCAATGTGTCAGTGTGTGGGTCGGCCACTTCCGTTTATCTATATATGGCGTAGAAAGTAAACAGAGGATTGACCGCACCCCCAAGATTCCTCACCTATGACTGAAGTGGTTGTCTCCGACTTCTACTTTTGTTTTTTTTAGCACGACTGTTAAAATTAATGGACCTTGGCATCTCTATATCATATCGTCTGCTTAGCCTAAGGAAATACAAATGTTCTAAAAAAATGTGTTTATGTACTACATGTATGGTAGATCATAAGCAGGTGTTTGTCCTGTCTACAAATTAAGTAACGAAATTGTTTAGACTAACCACAGGTAAGCTAAAAAAAGGTAAAGCTACAAGACATTAATTTATCTAATATTTAATACATAAGTTAATATTTGAGCGAGTATTATATTTCTTATTTAAGAATTAGCGTCATATATAAGGCCTAACGTTAGGCCTAACAGTAACAAGTAATCCTATGTTAGGTTAGAATTTTGAAACTGATATGGCGTGCTGATGCTGGTCCAAGTTAGTCAAATATACTCACAACAGTAATAGAGCTCGCGTGTCTGCACACTTGTCAACTGTAAGATTTACTGAAGTCTCGATACATGTAATTTTTAGCACAAACATAGATCGGTGTGTAAACACACCAGAATGCAGGTCACAGTGAGAGACGACAGAACCGCTAAATCTAAATATAACGCTTACCTTAGCAGCGTAAGGCCTACTGTCAAGTCCACTATCTCCTGATCAAACACAGGACAAACGCATCCTGCTGTACTGTTACTGATAAATCGAATCGCCGGTTCTTAGAATATACCAGTAATTCTTGTAAGGCACATAGAAAATCCAAAGCAAGTAGGTAGTCTACACTGCTGTGATGTCACGTTTCTTTCGATTTGTCAGCGAACCTCCGCGACCTTCACCTTGCCGAAAGGAAAATAAGGCGCCGTCGTGAATTGGGGATTCCCATACCAGTTGGTTACGTCATTTGAAGCTAATTTTAGATCACGAGATTGGTCAGTGGAAGAACTCATTAATGCAACCTTCCCCTGTTTGTTAGGAATATTATTACGTGCACTAAAGTCGAGACTGTGATATTACATGTTTATGATAGGATTCTGTAGGCAAAGTTTAAAACTAATTATATTCCGTGCTTCAGCTTATCATAAGCTACCACGGGTAGTTTTTTTTATGTTGATTAAAAACACCGAATTGGATTATATTTTAAGTCCGCAGTAAGTATGATTGATAAAGGCCATTCCTATCACATTGTTAATTGATATTAGTTAGATGGTAACAGTAGTATATATAACATCCAAAGGGGCGGATACAGCAATCTATCTAGGGTGCTGCCCGAACAAATATTAATTTATAGTCACAATTTTTCGCGCTCAGGAATTGGCATAAAGGATCTATCCTTTTTTATGTCATTGTATTCAGAGACTTATATATTACAATATATTGTAATATATACGTCTCTGTTGTATTATAGGGATACATATATAGGGTACATATGTCGCTGATGATAGGGAAGACCGGGGCGAGTTCGGCCAATGCAACATATAAAAAGTCGTGAATTTGCATTGCTTTGAATAGGTTGAAACATTCGTAAAAGTGGACATGTTAGCCCCTTTGTAATCATTTTATGAAAGGCATAGAATGTCTTTTCAAAATGGTATATGCACATTTTCAACAAATGTCATACAGCCCAGAACGACTTCAAAAAATGTGCCGAACTTGCCCCACTCTCCCCTAACTAGAACTTGACATGTTTTTTTTAATATTTACTGATCCATGTGGTGGCATTTTTACTGAGATTTATTCTTTCAGAGCCGAGTTTCTTACTTTTTTCAACCGCTTTTTTTATAATAATAACATATAGTTTACAAATAAGTATATGTTCCATATTATTACATTGTCAATACATATAACTTAACGGCTAGGGGAGACCGGGGCAAGTTCCGTCGGCACCGGGGTAAGTCCGACAACCCCATCTTCGCCAGTGAGTGTATACAATGCGAACACTTGGCTAGCGAAGATGGAAAACCCCTGGAATTTTTGGTCTTGTACAAATATTTATAACTTCGTGCTAGGATCTTAGCATTTCATTTGACTGGGCGGGATATTCACACGAAAAAGGTGAGGAACACTCAAATATTAAATCATTAAAAGGGAGATAGTTACTTTTGGTAGGATAGATGAAAAACCGGCATGACCTCACTTAATTATTTCTAATTTTGCGAATTTTTCTGTAAATCGAATTGCTACTTATTTATGTCACACGTGTAACACAATGACAGCTTCACATGATTGTTTACATAAAAGTCTAGAACATTGACTTTCGTATTGTTGTAATATACGACATATCAAGTTTGAGCCATTTCGGCCCCTGCAACACATACAGAGTCGTGAAATTGGCGGGAAAATCTGACGTTACAAGTTTATCAATATAAATAAATGATATTAACTTTATTTATTTTACAACAAGTATGAAACAAGTTATTATAACTTATATACATCACTATTGTTAGCCCGGATGTAAGCGCGCGGGGGTCTTAGTGTGGGAGGAAACCGGAGTACCCGGAGAAAACCCATGTGATTGGGCAGGTGACCCCATACCTTTTCACGTCCCTGCGTCCGATCGGGGAATCGAATCACGGCCGCCTTGGCGAAAGGCAAGTGCGCTATCCAGTGCACCACCCGACCAACCGACCACTTTATGACGTCATACTCATGCTGATTCCAATGTAGATTTACCCCAGACTGCCTGGCCGGATTGTCTCAAGGCAGGGCACGTGCGGCCATCCAATCTTCTGACAGAAAAAGTTCAAGGTAATTTTCCAAATACGGATGTGTTTGCCCCTTTGTTATTTTCGTGTAAAAGACATGGACTTTCTCTTCCAAATTAAATGATACATCAATTTCAACAAATTCCATTCTGTATAGAACGACTTCAATAAAACTGAGCTGAACTTGCTCTGGTCTCCCCTATTTGTCTATATAAATTGTAAATATAACTGAATTTGAAAAATGGCGAAAATTAGACAGAAATTAAAGATGACCTCAAAAATTTTCCGCAAAGGGAATCTTTCAGGACTTTTTTCCTGTGATAGAAGAGACATTGGTGAGTAGAAATCAGAAGAGTTTGATGACATAGTAATTTTTCCCCCAGGTTCGACCTATTCCACCGACCTACATTGACGTCGACACTACATGAAAACTACATGACAACTTCTTGTGAGTATAGCTTCAAGACACTGTCATATATGACAAGTTCTTTTTACATAACTAATACGAGATTCTATGTGACGTTTCGATGACAGTACGATATGTACACTGTCACATTCATCAGACAAATGACCAGTGAAGTGTATGCACACCAAGGTGTAAAGATGTCGATTCGGCTACGCTGTAAGCGAATGTACTATAGTTTTTATATATGTACCGAAATGACTCGATTCATTATTTTTGTTTTCTGCCCTTCTTTTCCAGGATGAACCATTCAAACCAGAGCCCAAATCTTTGTGTTAAACTGCATGTTTTGGTGTTAAATCAATATCGCACGGCTGGTATAGAAGAACTTGGGAAAAAGAGGGAAAGACAAACAGATTATTGTTTAATTGTTTACACTTTGACACTGTTGTAGATGGCTGAATGTAAATGATCTACGTAACGGTAGACGGTAGAATGTGGAGGAATCTGAATCGCTTGTTGTCGGAGGTTTTGTGATTGACTAGAGTTATCTCTCTTATCATTGTAGAATTATAAATGACTCGGAGCAACTCTATCTATGAATTTGTGTTACCATTATCCTACACTTGCTGATCAAATTTCACAAACTGAAGGAGACACTTTTTGTCTGTGCATTGAACGAAATAAATATATCATTAAATATATTACAAATTATATTACAGAAACATGTATCTTGCCATGAATTAAAGCTGTTTCCTAGTTTTATGAAACATCTTTCAATTAGGTAGGATCTGCGGCAGTTACAAGGAAACCACAGGGCAGACTTAGGAATATAATCATCGATTTCGTTGATATTCATGTCATGCTTTTTCAGGAAATGTAATAATTTCCGACGAGATCATGATGGCGACCTTGAAACATGTTTGTCCATGTGAAACCGGTATCTAACAAGGAAAGCGTGATATTGGGAGAAAGCTCTCGAATATTGAATCAGCTGAGACATGTAAACACTGTAGGGTTTGGGCAGGGATGAATTTTCAAGAAAGGAAAATACACGTCCGGAAAATCAAAATCGTCACGATTATCATACTTCGTAGAAGAACGCCGTCCCTGTTGGTCATATTGAAAAAATAAGGGCCTGATATATCACTGATTTCATGTTCAGGAGGAATAGGTCAAAACATGTTTCGTTATTTTATTTTGGTTTGGTGTGTTGGTGTTTTACGTCCTATTAACAGCTATCGTCATTTAAGGACGTCCCAGGTTTTGATGGTGGAGGAAAGCCGGAGTTCCCGGAGAAAACCACTGACCTACGGTCAGTACCTGGCGACTGCCCCACATAGGTCTCGAACCCGCGACCAAGTGGTGCAGGGCTAGTGGTAGCAGAGACAAGACATGGTCGATATATCTTTTAGTGGAAAAGTCAAGTGTTCCGATAGAAGAAACAATTTTGAGGAGAGGATGCTCAAGATCAATCAAAACATCTTTTGTATCATTCAAAATCCAAATTCCATTTGATAATGGTGGCAAGTTTGGATGATGCCTTGGCGGGCAACCAGGTCAGCCAGCGATAAAACGTCGTTGGATCATTCAGAACGGTCTTTGCCTTCCTGAAATTCTTTCAATAACTTTTAACTTCAAATGTAGAATCTCTTCCACATATCTTCTTAGGTATTTGTGAACGCAAGGTGACTATTTTCCATGCTTAGCTTAGATGTCGACGAAGTTCTCTGCAATACCTTTTCACTAGTCAAAGGCGTATCTTGTTCCAAAATTTGAATCATACTCTAAACTTAGAATTTAGAATAGCTTCAATTTGGAAATTCTCAACTTTCGTTGGACCTCAACATTGATGTTTTTACACGTGTGGATTACTTTATGTAATCCAGCAATAAGTGGTAATTGTGGTATAATGAGGAAATAACCAATGTATGTGCGTGTAGTATGGTGGATAAATAACGAGGGTGAGAAAATGTTGGAAAAAATAATAAACGAAGGCCGGTTTATGGAAGAGGGTTTGTTGTTGGAAAATAATAAACGCCTGCGCATGGCCTGTCATCCAATTATCTATCGCCATTAACCATAACAACGTTATATCGCAAACGTGGTATCATATGAGTGTGCGGTTGTCTGTGGTCGAAGTTGTGAGGATGTGTGTTCGTATATTTTATTATTGATCCCGTGTTCAACGTTATCATGTAATTGTTAAAAGTGACAGCTAAATGCTATCATAAGTTGTAATCACTTGTGCCTAATTCCTTTCTCAAAGTGTTTGGCAATACCATAACTCACTGTGTTTATCGGGATTCTTATGAAGTGTCGGAATTCAATACAAGCGAGACGGGTCCATCCCCTTTAGTTATCATTAATGTGTATTCAGAAAGATTGTAATACAGAAGCATGCTTACACCGTGGCTAGAACATCGACTTTCGGAAGTGGACAACAATGGTATAGGCAAGGATTGATTGGTTACCAAGCAAGACAAGCTCCTTTTTGCAAGCAGGAAATGTAAAAGAGTTTCCATGCAATATTAAGATATAAAATGCTTTGCAATCAGACACATCTTAATACTTATCATAGATCAATATTATAGACTAGTTTTGTTTTCAATTTATATTCCAAGCAGCTAATTATTTTTTGAATGATGGTCCTGATTGACTTAACTTACTCTGAGAGTGAACCCAATTTAGTCTGCTCCTGTTTTGCCCATTGTCTGACGTAGTGTTCCACAGTATCTTACGATTCATATTGTAATTGGTAATAGGTGCCTTCAGATGCTTCTAAAGGTCTCTTCACGAAAAGATGGCGTAGATTTGCATTGTGGGTAATAGTAAGATCGTTGTTTCTACATGTCCAGCTTTGGGCGTATGGGTTTGTAGAACAAGAACATGCTGAGGGAAAGTTATTAAGCAGTTGTAATATCGTAGTTTTACTTTCTACACAAACAAAGAACGTATTAAACGTGTTGCAACGTTTCAAGACCGACTGGTCCCTTTGTCAAGCTATGACTGAGTGTTGATTTATCAGTTTTTGCTATATAGCTCGTGACATATCTTCTGAAGTATTTGAGACATCTTAGGAATTTGACTGTAGGTATTAAATATTACGTAGACTTGCCAGGCACCGTGAAGTTAGCACCGAATTCGTTTTTCGTTTTTCGTTATTCGAAAAACGAATCCGGTGCTAACTTCCTGTGGCTGATTTGCCAGATATAGATAAGTAATATTTTTCGATATTTCATTGAGTGTCAAATATCAAGTTGACGTGTCATAATGGATATACTATCATTATCCTATACCTGTTGTTCAGTAATACGAGTAGCCTATACTCGCTGACCACACATCGCTGACTAGGAGTGCCATCATGCTAACAGACCATTATCCTTTCTGACCCGCTGGTAAGTCATCGCTCATCAGGGAAGTGGAATGACGCCCATCTGTTGACGATGTATAGGGTTATACGCTAACCAATCGTTTTACTCAACAGGGAGCCACGTTATATCGCGACAGTTCTCGTATGACGACAGTGATCATTGTTTATCGGGGCTACTCAAGGGCCTTTTATAAGTGTCCCTGCAATGAAATAGTTATAACTTGCAATGTTTTGCACTCGATAACACCGTTTTTCTGTCTTTTGGTTTTCTCACTGAATTCATAACTATAGTAATGGATCGAGCCTAACTATTGTCGATTAATCACTTCCATCATGTTATTGGCCAAATGCAGACAGCGCTAGAGATACATTCATATACCTAAAGTAATATTTTAATGTACAAGATGGAGGAGGACGAGATCTTTATGTTTCTTTCTCAAACTATGCAATTGTATAGCGTCCTCACAAGTGCCTTGGTGACCCTAAACAAGCTAGATAACATATTTTAATTATATTGTTTGGCATTTGCTCCAATATTTGTAAGATCGGCCATTTTCCTTCCTTTGGTTGTTTAAGTTTTCTTTCTTGTTATAAGTATTAAGATTATTGTTGGATTCTAAACGGCCCAACAATACACAAGAGGTCATAAGGGCCAATAAATCAATTAGCTGAATTTTGTTCGTAACACTAGAACATATCATTTGAGTTGTTTGTTAGTTTTGAAGTCTTAAGTTTACAATTGTTGTAATGTACCGATGTTTGTTTTCATTGGGTTTAATAACCCACTCATCCCTTAATTCTCATTTGAATCTTACCAAATCAAAGACTGGTGCAGTTCAGTATAAATATGTGGGGGTGAATGAGTTAATGTCATCGCAATCGCAAAAGGAAAGTGTAGGGAAGTAAAGACAGGAAAGATAGTGTACTGAAGATCTGTTTATTAGTGATATATCTCGACGCTGGCTTATTATTGGCTGCTGATGAAGTCGTCAGTGTTACATATTTATGCTGGTCAGCGATTGGTTAATTGGCTTTACGAATCACGTCACTTTTTCTTTTATAGATGCTGCCTTTACTTGCATCAAGAAGCCATGGAGATTTAATTCCCTTTTTAAAAAAATCTGAAATCTCAAGTTTTTTTTATGCATTTAAAGACGGCAGCAGAATGATGAAAGTGACGCGTTCCCTAAAGTCAATTGACCAATCGCTGACAAGCATAGATATAACGTCAATGGCCTCATTAGCTGCCAATAACAAGGCTGAATCAAGCCACACCCTATATTCGATTTGGAAGATTATGTAGTCTGTTGACAATAGTTACCGATCCATTTGCTACACAATATTGTCAGTCGCTTTTTTACATAACCATAACTCATCACTGTGTTACAAAAATGTCACGATCCCCTGTGTTTTATTGACAATATTACGGTCCCCTGTGTTTTATTGACAATATTACGGTCCCCTGTGTTTTATTGACAATATTACGATCCCCTATGTTTTATTGACAATGTTACGTTCCCCTATGTTTTATTGACAATGTTACGATCCCCTGTTTTATTGACAATATTACGATCCCCTATGTTTTATTGACAATATTACGGTCCCCTATGTTTTATTGACAATATTACGGTCCCCTGTGTTTTATTGACAATATTACGATCCCCTGTGTTTTATTGACAATATTACGGTCCCCTATGTTTAATTGACAATATTACGGTCCCCTGTGTTTTATTGACAATATTACGATCCCCTATGTTTTATTGACAATGTTACGATCCCCTATGTTTTATTGACAATGTTACGGTCCCCTGTGTTTTATTGACAATGTTACGGTCCCCTGTGTTTTATTGACAATGTTACGATCCCCTGTGTTTTAATGACAATATTACGGACCTTTGTGGTACAAATTGACCCGTGACCAGAGAGAAAATATACTTACAGTCGATCTATTTATGGCGTGTCTGCATTGATATATCGATCAGGTCATCAACTGTTCAATACGTCTATATCTACCGGATTGTTTCTGCCTTACCTCGGTAGATAAACTTAGCCATTATGTATGGGTAATTTTTACAGGGAAGTTTCTCTGGCAAAATATCGTTCAACTCTCATGATTTTTAATATTTATTACGTCAGATATGGTAAATTAATTCACAGATAAGAATTAAAATAAAAGAAATACCCCAGTAAATGTTAACATTTCAATTATTATCTCTTAACCGTAAATGACATCTACATGTTTCTTTGATTCATGTTAATTATAAAAAACGTTTACTTGTAGCATTTTCAAGAACTCATTGATAGTTTAATGTGCGTATTTTTCGTACTTGGTACAATCAGTAAAATATTTAATAATCTTACACCTTGCATAAATCTGTTCATCTGACTAGGGACAATAGGTAGATTTGAGAAGGGTCACTAGGTTTGTTTGACAGTTGACACATACATAAATTGACTAGAGACTCATGATTTATTTTTAAGGGACAAATGTTAAATTTGATCAGAGGCACGTGCTTTAGTTGATAAGGAGCACTTGATTAATTTGATAAGAGACCCATAGCTTTTACAAAAGCGCCTCTCAATGGATTGCTACCTTGCTGTGGTCGGGGGTTTGAACCCCAGAGCTATATTGGATTAAGAAATGTAGAGTAGAACCACGCCAGATTGATCTAAGTGTTCGTGTGGAGGGGGCAAGAAGTCGCAAAGAACAATCCACCCAGGTCTGTACACAGGATTTTTCTATATGCCATAGAGGCACATAATAAGTGTATAATAGCATATCATCGACAGTATTGTGTAACTCACCATACTCTGATGGTTGGCATGCTGCCTTTCCCATCCTGTTTGTGTTTCTACTTCCTTAGGAACCCTCTCAGGTTAGGCTGTATAACAGAACGTTCAGCTATTTAAAGAGATATATATAATCCATCCCCATGCCGGGATTACCAAAATCATTGAAAATGGTAATTGTTATTCCCAGCTAAACAGCTGGTTTACCCGTTATCACTGTATTGTGACCGGGTGGAATACTGTGCTGGATGCCTTTGTCAACCATTTCAGTGAGGTAACACTCTAAAGTCAGCATCAGATCCGCGCTATCGCTGGTACACCAACACAGCGCTATCGCCGGTACGCCAACACAGCGCTATCGCCGGTACACCAACACAGCGCTATCGCCGGTACGCCAACACAGCGCTATCGCCGGTACACCAACACAGCGCTATCGCTGGTACGCCAACACAGCGCTATCGCTGGTACACCAACACTGCGCTTTCGCTGGTACACCAACACTGCGCTATCGCTGGTACGCCAACACAGCGCTATCGCTGGTACGCCAACACTGCGCTATCGCTGGTACACCAACACTGCGCTATCGCTGGTACACCCACACAGCGCGGCCTTCAGCACACGCACAACTACATGTACTAGTTACATTACCTTACGTGACCCTGTCTATTTATAGGACACTTAACGCTATATACTCTTTTTTCACGAAAGACAAATTATACGATAAGGGACACAGATTGACTAGACACACGTGGTTTGTTTGACAAGGGTCACATGCTATATTGGACGAACGTTACAGTGTTTGTTTGTCTGGAGACAACTGTTGAGTTTAGAGGAGTAATTTAGGTTATTCCCCCAATGCTAAACTTCTTCAGCATTAGTAGAAAATGACGAAAGGGTATTCCGAATGCTTCTTCAGGTTATATCGTATATTCTAACACGATTCGTTTGCAACGCGTGATTTGATTGGATACGGAGCATGTTCTAATCTGCGATAGAATCATGATCAATCGTGTTAAGCTCCTCACATCGCACTTAAGCCACGCCCAAACATCATGGCGTCAAGCTCGCCTCTTAGCGAAATCCCGCTGATATCAGTGATAAGGCTAGCAGACAACAGAACAGAAACTACCGATAAAATGTATTTGTTGAATGAATTAAAAAAAGTAAAAAGTAAACATTCCTTGTTCTTACCTCCATTTATTACTGAAACGTTTGTTCCATCCGTGTGAAGGCATCTAGTTAGATCCGAAATCAAATGAAACATTTCACATGTGTCGTATGAATTTACACCAAACTCTTCACAAATCTATACAAATAATAACTGATTTTGTCGATAAGCACAGATTGGTATGCATACTGACATGGAATAATGTAAGAATTTCGTCAATATTAATCCAAATGTGTCATATACACTTTGGTAACAGGAAGTTCACGAACAATCCAAATATTCCGCCTCGTCAACATACAGATCTAGCGCTCGCCAGTATTAAACATATTAGCGAAGTGTATTTGTTAAGGTGTGTTAGAATGGGGATAGTACGTTGTTTTTCGTGTCTATACTGGCGATTAGAACATGAAATTTG
>JAUMHH010217769.1:0-12354 GCA_032359455.1 Chlamys rubida
AATATCTATAGCAGTATACAATATCTATAGCAGTATACAATATCTATAGCAGTATACAATATCTATAGCAGTATACAATATCTATAGCAGTATACAGATGACGTGAAAGACTTAAATGACGTTAGACAAGTATGCAATATGTGTACAGACGTCTCACAGACAGAATACGTTTCATGCCCAGACGATATCACACAAGCACACGACGTCACTTTAGCAGATGACTTTACGCATGTAGACGACGTCATATAATGCAAGCAGATGGTGAAAACCCCTTCGTAACAGATTAACACGCTAAAGAACAGGGGCTATTCTCTTAACTACAAGAATTTTTATGATGAAGTGGATTCGCAAAGAAAAAGATGTGTTTCGAACAGAACTCTTAAAGCATATCTAGGCTTGCATACGGGATGTTATATAAAATCATTAAACTATTTGAAAAACAAATGTAATATTTGCTATTTTCATAAAAAACACAGTTGATACAATATTTCCTTTATAAATCTAGATAAAACGGAACAATTGTATTGACATGTGTGTGATGCATTTCCGTCATCTGTCAGCTAAATATTCCATAATGTTACTATTAAGATAGGAAATCTTGTATGAAGATCGGGCTATTTTCTTTCAATACTTTAATCGAGGCGATGCTCATGCAATACAAAAAATCATTTGAACATTTCCAAGAAAACCAAGAGAGCCTTCAATTATTTTAAATTTACAATTTTGGGGACTTTTTATCAATCTCTTTACAAACATTGACGGACGGACATACTAAATTTTTGAAATAATTGCCAGAAAGCCTATAGGTTGTACAGTTAAATGTATTAAGTTGAGAAGTTAAGTTAAGTTTATTTACCGATACAGGATCTATAAAGATCCTCTTCACCTGACTCAAAATCATAACACTGACATATTTATTAATTTGTGAATGTGACGTTACTTTGATCATTAACGTATCTCAGATCTATAATTATAAAGGAGTTCCTGGTTCCCCTAATGCCTATCCACTCTATGTTTAAAAGCGGTTACACTCGGTGCTAATGCCACATTGTATCGGAAATTAATTGGGAGTGTCGGACTCGCACACAGGAGCATGCGGATTACAAGGCTGTTGTACTCGTCGTGATGGCCGAATCATACTTGACCAGACATCAATTGATCCTCAGATGGCCATTATTAAGGGCAATCCGACAGGGTGATTACAATACCCGCAAATAGCCACGTTCTCGTAGCTTTATAGTTACAACGATATGACAATAATAACAACTCGCTTTAAACAAATCAATTATAATCAAGAAATTGTAGAAACATGTTTGCTTATATAAAGACTTACTTACCGTATTTAATTGTTTGATTGTTGATGTATTTAAACAAAATCATTCGCAAATTTCACAAATCTGCAAAGTAGTCTGTACTACACGGCATTTTTTTTTTTTTTTTTAAGTTGTACTTAACTCTAGTTATCATTGATGGCGTCTCCAGTATAAATATGTCCGCTTTTTTGTCTTAGTGTTCATAGGTACATTTTTTGTTTAACTACCTAACCAATAAGAAAACATGTAACAAATCACATATTTATTGTTGAAGGAAATACTGATTGTATCGTCAAACAAAAAGAATGGTCTACGTCCCATCTAATCCATTCTAAAACGCCTGACATAGCAAACAGTCGACAGTAGGTGGGAATGCCAAGAGAATAAATAAAGTAGTCCCTTTACGACTCTATAAATGTCATACAAAGTGAAAACCTAAATATTAAATCGAGACCAAACAATTAAAACAACAAACAGTGAGACACGTAATGCTATATATCATGTAAAATGTTATATTTTTTGCAACACTTCTTGTTTTCTTCTGTATTTTTTCTCACAAACCCAACATAATCTCGGGATATCTACCCAATCATTTTAAAATTTAAAAGATGACAACACAAAATAATCAGGATGGTGTGGAAACCACAATACCCAAGAATCATCCCTTTTGTAAATCATCGTATATGCATGTCTGTTGTATATTGCATAAATGTTCTTCTTGTTATGGTTCCCTGTTTCCAAAGGCTCATTTAATTTGTAATGATATACTGAGTGAATATTGCTGTACACTACTCAACTCGAGGTAAATTGACTTGATCTACAAATGATAAAAGTATCTTGCACAAAGACCGACTAATGCTGTGTTCTATTTCAATGCCATTTGTGTTTTAGATGTCAGGCGTTTATAAGATTATGATCTATACGAGTGCAATGGACAAACGTTGTTTGTTTACATGAGTCAACAAGCATGCCTAATTTGTGTAAGATTACACATTTATAGTCGAAACAGAGGAATAGAATGATATTCTATAGAACACTATGAAAGTGTTACAAAAAATGAAACAAAAAAGTGTAACAATTCTATGTCATAGAGACAAGTCGTGTATTTACTCAGTTGTTCTAGCTTGTGATTATCGCATTTTCCCGTAAACGAGACTTCATACTAATCAATGCATACATCCGCCACACTGTTAATTAAGACGGCTAGTTGGGTACTTAGAACTCAGAATACTGGCCCATCGTTAGTTGATCGTTCTGATACAAAACATTGTTATTACGTTTTTCTGAATTTTATAGCTTCACAAACTATCTCTTTAGAAGTGTTTGCATTTTCACGCCGTTTGCTTGTTCTGTCGTTACAAGAACTACACTTGAGATGCGTAGTTTTAGAGTGATACAAATAGCTGTGTGTCATTATGAGGGCAATGTAACGTAGATTAAACTGCCAAACACTAGATATGATAACCACCTTTCTATTCTAAATGAAAATAGATACCCTACGCATCCTCCTGCACGGTGGCTGAGTGAAGTGGTTTTCAGATTACTCCGCTTCGCATAGAAAGGGCCGCGTTAGGGGGCCAATATATCAAAGTCGGATGAAAAGGAGCGATAACCAATGGTACGTGTCGGACGAGGAAACCATGTCCGTAGCTGGGACTCGAGACACAGAAACGTGTACAAGGATGTGTTGGTCAAAACGTCGAAAATCAAACATCTTAACGAATAATTTTTACTGCTTTATACGTATTTTAATATTCACTTACTGCATAATGTTTATTTCCATGTTTCAGATTTTTGTAACACATGTTTAAGGAATATCAAAATTCATATTTTGTAGAATATCTAGTATATTATATATGATACAGTGTGTAGACAAAAACCCAATTTATTTAGAAAATGTATTACTATATATATTTTTGTTAATCAATAATTTTAGAAATATATTTTCTCGTCTTACTTCTTTAAGTGGTAAGTTCTCATCCAAACTTATTTTAAAAAAAACAAAACAAGTGATAGTTTACTAGCATGGCTAAACAAGATTACAACATTAAACTGTGGCATTGAAATCAACACTTTCCATATAGCGCTAACGATTCTCACTTTGAAAATCATTAGTATTGTTTTCGCTGTTGATCACGCTTTTTTAAACATTCAGTGCAACATATGTAAGTTAACAAATATCTGTAAAGGTGCAAGACGCATCCTTCCAAACACAAAATATTCGTCCGATTACTGTTAATAACATATAGATGCATCAAAATGTGTTTCTGTACACAACATCTTTGTTACATGTATTCATGACTTAACAGTCTAGAATATGAAGATATCCATTGGTCACAAATACACAGACCACCAAAAGGAAAACCGAAACCAGTACAAAGAGGGGTCGGGTGATCTATATAGGTAGTAATTAGTGATACTTGACTGTGATATAACAGCCTATACTAATTACAATTTAATTCAAAGAAAGGACCTCAACTTCCATCAACTTTCATTTTCGGGAATTTAGAAATGTAAATTTAAAGGTAAAAACTGTTAATTTCATCCCTTCAGATCCCATGACTTCCTTCCGAGCCTTAACATGTATCTCAAAAATGGAGTGTTTTCAAGATGATTAAGTGCAACAGACATTAAAAAATGTACGAGATATACATTATTTCGTAAAAAATCTTTAATTAAGTTTTACGGCGTTTTGGGTGGTTTTGACTTAATCTGGAATCAGATTTCATATAGGAACATGTGTTGTTGGTCGATGTGAATCTAACTTTATGTTGATGCGAACTCGGATAGGAGACGAATCCAGGACGTACTTGGCAACACTTGCGAATTAGTTTTCGCTTTTTGTCAAATTTACATGGCAGCATTTAAAAAGCTTTATTGTTGTATTACAGAACCTCCTCCCTAAATAATGATAAAGTTATTTCGTTTGTTTGGCGTCGGATTATTTATTGTAACTTGAAAATTGCCCTCTCTCTTTCTCCGAAATACTGGATATAGAAACTGTGATGTCAAAGATAAGGACATCCTTACAGAACGCGGAGGGCCGTCATTGTACGTCACACTACATGCTGTAACATTTACTCAGCTATCAATAGTTTCTTACTTGAATTTAAATCTAAAAGAAACCAGACCAAACGAAAAACAGTGAACCCCGTAAAATGTGACACCATTCATGACCTTCCAGGTACCACATGTTTCACTCTCCATGATCTTCCCTGTACCACATGTAACACCATTCATGATCTCCCAGTGCCAGATGTGGCCCCCTTCATGATCTTCTCGGTAACACATGTGGCCGTCTTCATGATCTCCCGGTGCCACATGTGGCACTCTCCATTATCTCCCGGTGCCACATGTGGCATCCTTCATGATGTCTTTTGTACGTCACGCGTTACTCATTATCATGCATCATTCAACACATGTGACATCCAGCAATGAATATAGATCGCTTACTATCTATGGTAGTATACGTGGGTATATTCAATTCGATGTATGTCTTAATCAATCTATTCCGTTTTATGTTCTACGATGATAGTCTGAAATGAATCCTTTGATATGTATCCCGTAAAAGATGTCATCAATAGTTACATTATCTTACTTTAAACAATTGGCCAATGAGCCTACTGCTAATGCGAAGTTGTCCCAATTAGAGAGATTTCTCACCAGATAAGTACGCGGACCATATTCACAGCTGTCCGCCGAATCACCACCTACAACTCACCGTAAACTTACACTAATAAAATTAGTGTCCGTTTCACAAATCAAACAATTAATTTAAAATGATAGCGTTAACTATATCTTTAAGTAGCCGTAGTCCTTAGATCTGACTTACGTGTCGCTATCTCATTATCTGACCTCTGACCTGGGGGCTTTTAACTACGTGAAGCTAACCGGAAAATAGCCCCGTTAATCTGTAGGGAAGGATTGTTGCTTGACGTCCATTTCAATATTAATATCGACACAATGACACCGATTATGTTGTTATCGCGAGCTAAACAACTGAAACTAACACGAGCATGGAGGCGAAATAATTATCCAAACACTGTCACGGGAAATGAGGTCCGCGTGGAAGATTTGACAGGCCGTCAGTGGATAATTCTGAGGTTGTTGATATGTTTTATGTCATTGGTTCAGCCTCCCGCATACCGCACTCACCTCTACCGCGTCACTGAGCTCACAATTAACTCTATAGTTTAGTAGACCTCTACAGCGTCACTGAGCTCACAATTATCTCTATAGTTTAGTAGACCTCTACAGCGTCACTGAGCTCACAATTATCTCCATAATTTAGTAGACCCAGTCAAGTCGTTAAAGATCAGTACGAATCCTACAAGTAGATTCCAGTAATTATATAGACGTTTTATGGAGCAGAATTTGTAAAATCTCCATTGCTACGTTTTGGTCTACATCCATATTCTTAATTTAATTTTAATTGAATAATTCAATAACGCTAATCCTGTTATGTATATTTTTGCATATACATGACTGTAAAGCTAGACTGATCAAACGAGCGACATATTCAAACAGAAAGGAAACAATTTCCAAACAAAACGTGTCTCCCTATCAGCTAGTGTGATGTCATGAATACCCAATGCGCAGCAATACCAGCCTCTAATGGGGGATGTAGAACAAATTCGCAATTCAAGTATTAATCATCATAACACCAATAAACAAATATTACAAACAGAGCATTTACAGTACTGTATTGTCCGTTCACACTTCTCATACAGCATAAGTCATTAATTTGATTTGATCATTCAGTTCTATTTCTATTTGTCTGTCTCAGAAAAACGTTGCTGTTTGGGACTTGTTCACTTTGTCTTGGATCTGACAAGTGATATAATGACGGGTTCATGACTTGTGTCACTTGGGGTGACGACAGATATCATGACTGGTGTCACGTGTGGTGACGACAGATATCATGACTGGTGTCACTTGGGGTGATGGCAGATATCATGACTTGTGTCACTTTTGGTGACGGCAGATATCATGACTGGTGTCACGTGTGTTGACGCCTTTTGAAAAACGTTTTAATATGAGAAAATTAAAACAATATTACATTTCACTACTCCATATGGTGGTTACGTCCATTCAGGCTACATGATTGGCACTAAAAGTCAAAACAATTTAAAAATTCTGTCTGAAGCATTCCGGATCATATGAAGAATAAAACGAAAACGGAAAGATACCTATGAAACCACTGATAGCATTACACATTCACATTTAAGGCTAAAACACATACATTATACTTAAACTAGTATCCATTTATACCGAACTAAAATACATACCAGCATTACCGGAAAGGACACCAGGAATCGACGAGACAATATAACAATCTGAAGGACATCACAAGGTCACACACAAACAGGAGCACCAACAGGATATTTACTGCGAAATCTAAGAGAATTGATCCCCTGTATTATTTAGAGGAGCCTTTGTAAGGCGGAAACCCTGTTCATACTATCTGAAATCAATTAACCCTGTAGCTGTCGATATCGATAGGTTTATGAAATGATGAAATATTAACAAAGTTTGTCTCAAATAACAACTTTACCTAAACATTATCTGTCAATTTTAACCATATAGTATTTGACAATTATTAACATTGCTCAAATTAGCAACACTGGCTTCATTAGCATAGTATACCCTTGACAATATGCAATGTGCAATGCTCCCGTTGGCCTCTCGGCCCAAAGGTTGGAAATACAACAACATAATCATGTACATTAACAAACGGACACGGATCCGTAACGGAGTATTATTATAATAAACCATGAAACCTTTTTCTTTTCCCGAACGCCAAATGAACAATTTGTTCCAGTTTTATTTAATCTGTTAACACTTAATAGCTGAGCTTGCGTGGATACACTAGGTTTTCGATAATAATATTTCTTTACATATTTTTGACGTAAATCTGAATAAAATGGACATTGAAGTAAAAATGAAATTCATCTTGAATTTCCGGTAAATTCCGTGTCTAGAAATATTATTATGTCTACTTTTCTCTATGTTAAAATTATGCGATGATAGTCTTATAATTGAAAAACATTTTTGTACACTGAACCGATAAGTTTACATAAATAATATTGTTAACAGAAATTATCAACTAAATGTTGTTTTAAGTACCCACATGCTGCTTGACTTAGTATATATAACAATTCTTGTTTGTATACTTCATTAAATCTATTTTGTTTGTATACATCATTAAATCTATTTTGTTTGTATACATCATTAAATCTATTTTCAATTATATTACATCCGATTGCAATACCATAAATATGCTAATCCTAATTTTCTAAATCAGTTTTGATACTATTTATCCATTCATCATTAGACTCAATTCTGTATTATATGCAGGCTTTTAAGACACAACTTTTGTACTTTTCAATTTCACATAATACTTCAAAGGTTTCTGTTTTCTTGTAATATATAAAGGAAAGCGTCCTTATTCCAAATACAGAAATAATTTCCTGTACATTTTTTCCTGAAAGTAACTTCGTACAAAACATTGTACATCTTTGTTCCACATCTGGAGTTTTATGATGACCCCATATCTCACGTGCAAATCTGCTTACGTTGTTAAACAAAACATGTTTATTCAACCTTTATTTACTGATTGACAATTAAAACGTATCTCGCAGTCATTGAAATATAGACTATACAAGATTGGTGACAAAATATCTCCTCAAAACAATCCGATCGTGTTCTTGTAGTATTCTGACAAACATCCATTATATTTGTTACAAGATTAACATTTTCATATACAGATTGTATATTTTCAACATTTTCCCATCAATTCCCTGTTCGATCAGTTTTAAATCATAAGGCATCATTATATTTATTTCTTCTGTTTTAACGTTTGTCTGCAGCACAAAAATAGCATCTATCGTCCAAAAACCAGGTTAGAATCTAAATTGAGCATCTGATATAATGTATTCTTTATCCCATTTTATTAATCTTTCATTTAGCACTGATGTAAATAATTTACCCATTCAACTAATATGTGTTACACTTCTGTAGCCAATGGGATCATTCTCGTACCCTTGTATGTGGATAGGAACAATGCAACATTTTGACCAAGACTTTGGATAAAAACCAATTTTGAAAATATTATTTAAAAGGCTTGTAACTATAATGGCAATAAATCAATCTTACACTCGATAAAAAATCCATTGTTGTTGCTGATTGGAGTATCTAAGTTTTTAAAAATTTTACTACCAGCATTAACTACAGGAGTTATAGCATCATCATTGTCAATCTCGTCAGCGTTTTAAGTTGTTAAAATGGGAATCAAATTCATATTTGCTTTTGGCTAAGCGAAATATTTATAGAATAATTTTGGATTGTTTTTGCGTATCAAGTCCAACATATTACCTGTGAGTCTTTTAAACTGCCGTTCCAATCTGTTTCGAGCCTTTTACAAACGTTTTTCTTTTGTATCAGTTGTCGATGATTTTCCTCCGACTGAAATCCGTAACAGCTTGACAATACTGTTTTGTAGTCATTATACAATGTACCTCCTCTTACATTCATTTGTAAACCATGGTTAGTCATCAGATGGTAAGTTTAACAGCTTTAGTTTCACCAACTGTTGAATACACTTTACTTACATTGCAATGTGGTGACACTTATGTATTGATAACCTGACAAAAACCATTTATGTTCTTGTTCACGTCATGTTGTGTGTTTACAGTGTTGTCACATATTTGACTATCTGCATTTTTACTAAGGTTATTTGCGATAGCGTCAACATTGCCATGGTTCCATTGTATCCGCTCACCCGGTACCCTAGATGTAAGATTATATTTTTTACTTAAATAATATTCTCGCTTATATTTCATAAGTAATTAAAAAGACAATGGAGCATGATCAGAAATCGTTACAAAATTACCCCGACTTGAAAAAGCAGATGTCGTGAAAAAATTCAACATATGTTAACAGATAATTAATAGTGCTTCTACCATTTCTACTGTAAAACGTAAAACATGGAACACGCTTTATGCTACTTTAATGGAAAAATAAACTACTAGTCAGGATTCTGAACACAGAAATTAAAAAAAAACATGAAAAGCTCAGTTCCATGCATTGAATAGAAACAATAATGATTTTCCTGCTTAAATAAGATATCGTGATTTTTAAGCGTGATGTTTATGTCTTTTATGGCAGAACACATTGCCCCGGTCAGTTGTCGTGGGTTTCAAACATTTTAGACTAACTAAGATAGGATCTTTGCTCAATCACAGAAGTACAATTTCCATAGGACCTCAATACTTTTTGTAGGAGTTATACATACGAATAATATGCATCAACATTGTGATAAAAAAACGGCTTTTCTTCATTAAATATAACATTCAGAACAAACAGACAGTTTTCTATTTTTATTAACTATATTATAGGATGATTTGATTTGTTTCTTTGTTGTGTTTTCATGGCATGTAGTGACTGAAACTATTTCAATCATTCTTTAATTATCATGAACATGTTGCAGAAAAGGTGAAACTTTATGAAATTAAGGAATACGATTTGATTGACAATGAAATTTCGACCATCTTAAGACATTTATATTGAAATGTGATTTGGTAGTTAACTCCACGATTTATTAAGGAATTAAGGGCGAAAGGAAGGTATTTAGTTGGTAATGTTTCCGTCTTTCACGTAACATATGTAGGACTTTCGTTCTTTCGAAAATATTCATATGTGAACGATAAAGGGACGAATATGAAGGAAAATTAAATCCCGTCCTTTCGATTTAAATGGATAAAAGGACGATAAATGATTTTAAAAGAAGTTTTAAATTTTGTCGTTTTATTAGCTACCAAAAATCCACCACGGAAAATTACCTAAATTAAATAAATGTTTATGATAATAGGAGTATGAATTCAAATATCAAAATTATTTGAAACCACGTCAGATAACTCGAGTATAATCCTACAACTAGAGATTGTAATCAACATTAATGCAAACAACAATACAATATGTTTAACTTAAATGAAACGTTGTTCGTCGAAATATAAACAATACCATAAAACAATATATAGATTTACGAAGAAAAGGAAACATATATTTGAAAATTTGTTTTTGTTTATGCAGAAAGCCAATCAAAATAAACATTTTACTGCTCCATATGGCAATTTCGTCCATTTCGAAAAGTACAACTTTCGACAGAAACAGATATCTGCTTTGATGTATTGACCAATGGTATCGGCTTTGGTGGGCTGTTGAAGTCGACAGATGCAGGTAATTAGTATAATAATGGCAATGTTTATTATATAATAATTGTTTACTCAATCAATAAATAATCTCACAGCTATTCTCATTTTCTTGAAGTTCGTCGCTAGTGAGGGCCTTTTCGAAGGATACAAGTATAGGCAAACATCATGACCATGTGGCGTGTTCTTCCCTCAGCTTTATAATACAGACATTGCTTTGCCTTCAGGACAAAATAATGTATTTAAAACACTGTACAACTTTTCGAAATTGATTGGTATAATCGCAGCTTTACAAATTTCATTGCCACTGTATTTTGATGCGATTCATCAACACCTTGTCTATGTGAACTTCATGTTTCGATATTCAAATATGTTCACGTAATCTCAGGTACTTTATCTTTGAAATAACAATCGGCGGACACAATGTATACGAAATGAATAAATGTAATTATTATCATTTTAAGTTTTTAATGTAATTTTAGTACTACATGTATTACGACACATTGTAATAATATACTGGAATGTTCTATTACCATATAATATTGTATTTCAATCCAAAAATGCATCACATCATAATTACATCCCTCTTAAACACGATAAACATAATTTGATCGGTCATTGCAAATGGTGAGTAAGACCATGCTGCTAACTTTATGATTGGTTGTGAGAAAACATACGAGTAAGAAATTCCCAGATTGTCATAAAATGTGCAATTGCACTAGCAACCTATTTCACTTAAGGAGGCGTTTAACTTATAAAATGTCCCCCTTTCCAGTAATTACCCGCTCAACATATACTTATATCGGGTAAGTGTCTATCAATTGAAATACAATTGAAATAGCTAGATAAATATGTGATTTGACGATAATTCCTCTGTAATTATTCCACAGGAATCGCACACACCTGTCATTTTTGATTTGACATCTATACGGAGCGCTTTTATTTATGAACACTTAATATATAAATATATATATAAATGATGGATGTACGATAGAGTCAGACATGTACCTAACCGTTACATAAATACTTAAAATACGCAGGTGTTCATAGCTACGGAATGCAGGCTACCGGGGGAAATGGGAACGGCGTTAAAATTACCTCCGGAAAAAAAGATTGTTTATATATAAATCAAATATCTTATCAACGTTCAAGGTCTGATGGAGAAACATTATGTTAAATCGAGGAGTTTTATGTTAATGTGAGTACATTACCGCGCTGTACAGTATAATTTAATATACAATCGAACAAGCGGAATTATTTATGTCATTATTTGCATAATAACCTCGGGGTATAGATATTATATATTTCGAATAAAGTGGATTATAAAAAATTAACACTTTAGTAATTATTATAATTTTTTATTTTTTTTTTATTTCTAAGACCATAGCTAAAAGTATACAATACCTTTACGCTATTAGGTAAATAAACGGATACAATTAAGTCGACACAAAAAGACAATATCGGAATCTGAGCAGACACTAGATCACAATTACACCATTAGCCGTACCAACAAAGGAAACAGTATAACGTGGTACCCATTATACCACATAGCTACTTTGTTTCACAAGTAAACGACTCATTTCTATACCAACTTTATCAAGACCCACTTCTTCACGATATGAAGAGCCATTTAAAAATCGCCGGAAGTAATATCGACCAAGACCAATTTCTACAAGTCATGAAAAACCCATTTATACATTACCGAAAGAACTATTGACCAAAATATATTTCTACAAGTTTTGAAAAACCCATTTATACATTACCGGAAGTACTATTGACTAAAATACATTTCTACAAGACATGAAAAATCCATTTATACATTACCGGAAGTA
>JAUMHH010217791.1:0-12354 GCA_032359455.1 Chlamys rubida
CGCCGCGTGATTTGGACTAAAGAAGCTCACAAAGTCACACAATGACATCGTCACGCTTGGCTGATTTTAGGGTAGATAAATGAGAAGGGAGATCGTTCTTGATGTAATACCTGACCAAATATTCCATTATTTCTTTACAGCTAAGGTGTACTGCAGGGGGGAACTTTGTGCGTTTCTTTTTTTGTTCAGTATATATGTGCTGATACAAATGTATACAGTATGAAAACCAAACAAGGAAATACACTTATTGACATTTAGTTCAGCTGAATTTGTATTTCATAATATATTTTTAAATGCCAATTAATTCTGTTGTGTGAAAGTACTTTGTTTTCCGTATTTGAACGATTTGCAATTAAAATGATGTAATCGGAACACTCACCTGTACGGGGAAGATTTCCACCTGTTGCTCTGAGATTGCCACCTGTTGGTCTGGATCGTAAGATATCATCAGACATCGTGTATCGTCTGTTGTTACGTAAATAACACCCTCAGCTTATAAATGACAGGTTGAAATTTTTGTACACATTTGCCAAAAAATTCAGAAAAAGGCGGAACTTTGAAATCTCAAGTTTCTAATTCTACCACCAGTGTAGTGTCACATTGTTCATGTCATGGCTAAAAGGGGCGACATTTAAAATGTACTTCATCAGACTAGTCGAGGGAAAGAAATATATATAAAGTCTGTAAATGACTTTTCATTTTGTGTTAAACTGGCGGTTAAATGCGTAATTTACATAAAATTCAAATTTTCATTCTTTCCATAGTTTAAATAGTTTTAAAAGTTAACAAAGCGGTGAGAAATTGTTCACCACTGTAAATTGGATGTGAACATTAAACAGCTATAAACAAATCCATGTCAGGTTGTTATCTAAAGGATCCAAGAAAGTGATAAAAACTGCTTATTTCCTATTCTGTTTCAATGTGTATTGTTAAGTTGCTGTTTCCACCCTAAGGCCACGACAAATTTATTTGTAGTATTTTAAGGTTGTAGCTCTAGGCCTGGCCAAGTTAATTAATTTGTATTGTTAAATTTATGTCTCTCAACATTGGTCTAAACCATACAAAGCCACGTTCTAGGCCATGTCAAATTAATAAACTTTTTACGTAGTATTAGGCCACAAAAAATTAATTTGTAGTCCTCCAGCTTCTGTAGATCTAAGGCCATACCAAATTGATTCATTGTATTAAGTCAGTGTATTTCAACCCTTGTTGTGACCCTAAGGCCACACTAAATTAATTTTGTAGTTCTACTGGTCATCACACTTGATTTGGTAGTTCTAGGTCAAATCAAATTCATTTAGTAGTTCTAAGCTGTATCAAATTAATTTCAAAGTTCTAGGCCACTATAAATTAATTTTAATTTTAAGCCAAATCAAATTATTTTTGTAATTTCTAGGCGGCACCGTATTATGTTATTATTTTGCGGTAAAATCACTGTAAATAAGTTTGTTGTGGCCTTATATAGAAATTGGAGGCCTGAAGGGATCGGTGAACCAGACAACACAAGATAATGCCTGATCTGTCAGGAATGGAGACAAATCTATTGTGACTGACCACTGTCCAGCTCATTATGACCACAGCCAAAGCTTGGTCGGCTTAATGTATGAAGTTCATGAAAAATATTTGGGGTTAATTCAAATTAATTTATTTGAAATTTATTAGAAATCATTTGTTGAAGCAGAAATATTTGTGTGTATAAAATCTGTGTTTGGGCAAAAGTTTGAACCTCTTTGATTGTTGACCACTTGTGTGGGTGGAGAAGCTGTATAGCTGTGTGTGGGTATTGACCTATCTATAGACAGGGATGACCAGAAGACATTAGCAGCTGATAATCATGTGGAAATGATTGTCAAGTGTTCGGGAGACTGTGAACACTGTTATAGGGTAAAAGTTTATGATGGTGGGATACCAAGGATAGACTTTCCCTTACTCTAGTATCTGTTTAACTTTTAACTCGGCAGTAAATGTGATGTTCCTTCAGTGTTGTCAATGATGTGGGATTGTTTATAATGGGATGACACCAGTACTAGTGATATTGTAATTATATGTTAATTAGGTGGTGCTAATTAATTAGTTCCTGAGTGGAAGCCATATGATAATTAAGCTGATACTGACTGTGTAAGATAACGTGTAGGACTTAAATTGATGGGATATATTTATTAGAACAGTGCCCTGAGTTTATGATATATGAATTACAAGGGGAGGGACATCCTGGCTTGTGGCAGTTTAGTCAGAGGGATGGTGATTTGTTTGATTGCAGTGGTTGTATTGTAGTATTTCTGTTTCATCTATGGAATAACAATCAAGATGTGGTACCAGTTCTGGAAATTAAATCATTTTGTTTGCATCAGATATATTGGGATCATTTGTGGTGTTGCAGTGTTAATTGGGGGGCACCAGCAGGGGTTATGATGCAGTGTTAATTGGGAGGCACCAACAGGGTTCAGTAGTCTGGGCTGTGTCTGTTTTGAAGGAATTTGCCACCTGCCCCTGTCCTGGCCGGCCTGACTTTCCTAATCCACTCCACCCTGCCGCTACAGTCAAAGATACAGCACCACAAACACGTGGGTACGGACACCCTGTACGATGATCCTATAGCAGACCAGGTGTATTCAGCTTGGTGTTTAACGGGGTGAAAGTTTGAAGATCTAAAATTCCTGTCCATTGACTGATTCAGCCACCATCAGATCTGTGTATTATTTAACAGTGTTACTGCGACAGGTAAATCTACCAAAGGATGAGTGGATTTGTAGACATTGTACGTACCGGGATACTACATGGTGTACCTGGGGAGACTTTCTGTACCTAGCGGTGTCGATCTACAGGAGACACAGGTAAAAGTCGGCTTAATATTACCGGCTATCAGCGGTCAGTGTTGGAACTGGACGTTACCACTGGTCAGATATACTATACCGGGCCATCAGTAGATCTGTCCGGTATTTCGCTGGACAGAAGTTGAAGGTTTAGATATAAGTTGAGAGTTTGGACAAGTAAGGAGGTAAAAGTTGGATGTAAATTTACAGATGATAACAGTGCTACACTATCTGTATGTACCTGAGGTCGAACTCGCCTGTACAGCACACCTGACACGGGAATAGTCACTAACGACCCTATCCCTGCTCATATGGACTGTAATAGGTGGTGTCGGATACTCATTTGTCGTTTGGAGAGAAAACGGCAGTAAAAGTCATAGATAGTCGACAATGATATGACGTTCACTTATTACGTTGCGTGGAAGTCGTGAACGGTGTAAACAACGTGTGGGTCACCAAAACACTTGTTGACGTCGGCCTTGAGGGCTCCACTTGTATGCAGCCTTGTTCTGTTGGCTTACACTGAGAGGATTTACACAGATGTGTTTACACCTGTTACTTTTACACCTGTACAGATTACACCTGGAAGATTTACACCTGGTATTGTGTACACCAGAGGAAGTTATACGAATGTAATTCATACATGTGGGATATTTACCAGTAGAATTCTTACCAGAAGGATTGAACTTTCGTTAAACGTGTACCTGTTTGATATTGAGTCAACTTGGGAGTTTTAAAACTGTTTGTTTTACACCTGTAAGTTTACACTCGTGAGTTAACACTGGTGAATTTACACTGGTAATCCTGAACTTTTGATTTACATAATTATAACGCCATGATTCCCCGGCGTAATCAGAGGACTGGGGGGTTATCCAGTGCTTCTTTCTCGTCGAGAGGCACATCCAACCCCTCGTCGACAGTACATAGTGCATCAGCGTCCATTTTATTGCGTGAGCGTGAACATCAACATCAACGGGACCACAACGGGCCCAAATCTCCACAGAGTCCAAAATCTCCCGACGAAATTAAACATCCTTCACGCTCAGCCTCATTTTCATCACAACACTCGAATAATAACTCGTCAAAATCTGCCACAAATTCATCCAAACCATCGGTAAGTGTTATTAGTAAATGTCAAATACAACTAAACCTTCATTCAGTAAGTGTTTTTCCATCTAACCTAGACTTGCACAAGTTCTCTATTTATTATATTATACTTGTAAAAGTACAGTTATCCTGTGTTACCTGATATTACAACTGTACCCCTGATCACAGGTACTAGCCTTGCCTGTCAATACACCGATGCTATGTTATTGGTGTATTGACAGACAAGGCTAGTACCTGTGCCCTGATCAGCCACGATGACATGTATAGGTAGCTGGTCCTTAATTGTTATAGATTATTCCCAATATCCCGACATAATGTAGAAATCACATGACCATTTATATTTCTTTTTAATAAATAATCAAGGAGGGTGGGGGAGGGAAAATAAGGTATGGGGCACCTGCTGTCTGACAATTTCGGTGGTGATTTATACACGTTTATAGCTTGTTATGTATATGTTGTGATAAATTTACAATTCAAATTTATGAAGGTGCATGTATATAGGGAACGTGAATGATGCCTGTCCTTCTGTGGATATGAATATATAACACCTCCGTAGAACTCGGTGAGGTGGTAAACAAGTGTATCATACAGTTATTACCTTCTCCTAATATAATCTGAACGTCACTAATGTACCTGAACGTCACTACTTATGTACCTGAACGTCATTACTTATGTACCTGAACGTCACTACTTATGTACCTGAACGTCACTACTTATGTACCTGAACGTCACTACTTATGTACCTGAACGTCACTACTTATATACCTGGATGTTATATTGTATCTATTTTGGATGCACTTGTTCTCATTAAATGTCGTGACAAAGTAGAGTAGAACTTAACCTGCATTAATATTGAAAATTTACAATTAGACGTACAAAATATTATATTTTATAATTGTTGTCTCCGTATACTATAAGATATGGAAAATTATTCCCACATGGTACTATCAGAATTGTTCAGGTAATGTCACATTTACCAGTTCACATGTCACATTTACCAGTTCACATGTCACATTTACCAGTTCACATGTCACATTTACCAGTTCACATGGAGTTACCCAACTTGGTATACTGATGATCCTTCCCAATTCAATCCGATCATCTATTTGAAAGTTTTCCAGGGACATATCTCCAGTTCTTTTAAAAAAAATTGACATGCTGACAGGGCGGAGTGTTTGTGTATCAAAAGTAGGTCACTGTGACTTATAATTCAACTTCTGATCCCAAACTTTAAAACACTTGGGTATGCCTCCTGCATATACTATTTCACTTGGAGCTAACACACTTTGTATTGAAGCTAATGTTGAGATGACAGAGTGTCATATATACAAAGCAAGTCACTTCGACCTTTGACCCCAATCATTGAAACAATTAGACCTCCGGGTCAAATCCCACTTCCCTCGGTAACATCTCTCAATAACGCTAGAATTAGTTCTTTTTAGAGTTGGAGGGATATGGGGTTAGATGGGGAGTTGGAGGGATATGGGGTTAGATGAGGAGTTGGAGGGATATGGGGTTAGATGGGGAGTTGGAGGGATATGAGGTTAGATGGGGAGTTGGAGGGATATGGGGTAAGATGGGGAGTTGGACGGATATTGGGTTAGATGTGGAGTTGGAGGGTGATGAGGTTAGATGGGGAGTTGGAGGGATATGGGGTAAGATGTGAAGAGGAGAGACTGGAATGAATGTGTAATAAATCCTGTACAGGTTTATGATTGGACTGTCACCTCCACTCTCAGCCCTGGTGTAGGGAGGCACAGATAAACAGATGGTCCTCATCAGGATCCTGTTTATTATCAACAAAACCGGCTGACCTATTGTAAACTGGTACACTGAGAAGTGTCGGTGGTGTGGAGGAGAGGTTAGGGGTGATGAGGTACCAGTAACTTGTCTGTCATCTCTTACAGCCAGCAAGGTTGTATTGAGATTCTGACTTAGTGCCATGCATGTGTTCATTATATGTGACATTGTACAATATTTCCGGAGTCTTAAAGTAATTCATGGGTGGGGAAAGTTTTCTAAGCATACAAGTATTATTAAAGTACTAGTGAACCATGTCAGTGTTGTCATACCTGTGTTAAGTGTAGGAAGTGAGGCCAAGTAAAAAAATAAAAAATGTTTCCTATAATTCTAGTACAATATATTTACCTGTATACATGTGTGTATATGTATGCATATATTCAGAATGTATTTTATGAAAACCTCAGGTGAGAGATACATGAGTTCATATACAGGTACATCTAGTTGACACCTGTGGCTGATAGGGGTGACCTGTAAATGTTGTTTTGTATTAAACACGGAGATAGATTTCCAGGTAACACCAGGTCACACGCAGGTACGACAGTTTTACACCTGAGGGATGTACATCAGGTACGGCACCAGAAAACATAAAGTACACACATCTCACATCCTGTCCTATTTATCTCAAATTACTGGCAGGAAAGAATCAATTCTCAAAGACGTCCTGTTGCTTAAATCTCATCGTAATAATAAACTTTAACCCTTTCACCACTGTAGACCATAATGGACTCATCCAGATCAAAGCATGGAAGACTTTACTAAAGTTACATAGGGGTGAAAGAGTTAATACAAATGTAATCTGGTATCTTCAGAGTTACGTGATGCTTCATGTTCATTAATCTCAGCGTGACAACAAGTCAATGTAAATAGAATCTCGGGTTTCTATGGTGATGTGATGTCACACGATTTTCCATTCAGTTACTCGTCTTACTTATCATGATAACTTTAGTTTCTTTACGAATATGAAATAATCTAAAATATCTGAGAGACTCATCAACAAAATGACGTCCCCAGGTTGATAAGACAGAAATTTGGTAAATAGTGTGTCACCAGAGACACGGAAGTGTACAGTTAACTAACAAGTTGTAGAAATGGATACAGAAGATAAAGATCCCATTTGTTGCCATCAGGGAAGCACATTTATTATGAGTTTTGGTATCTTCAATGTCCTAATGTCGAAGAAACCCTCAACTCTGCAGACATCCCACATTAGTCAGCTCATACAATCATGCAGTGGGACAAAGTTTCACGAACCTTTCCCAGCAGCCATGTGATGTCACACCTGGACTCCAGCTACTGTTCTGAAGTGTACCACATAGGTATATATAGCAGAGGCACACTAGATTGTATGTTTCAGTCTATAAATACATGCAGTCATTTGATATAAGATATTCACATTTAATAACTGAGGTTTTTTATGCCACCTTCCCCTCCTGGAGGGTGACATGTAGTGTTTCCCTGAACTGTATGTCTACTCCATACAGTTCAGGGCTAGACAACAGTGGTAGCCTTCTAGTTAGAGACCAGTGAAATCTCTATCTGGACTACTTGTCTAAAAACTGCTAGCCCAATTGACTAGTCAAAATTTGATATTGCTTATCTTGTTGACTAATATTTGGTTTGTTGAGTTTGCACATGGACTAATGAAACTTGGAAACTACCAGCCCACCTGACTAGTGGTACCCTAAGTAAATTTCCAGCCCTGACAATGGTTACATATATACTGAGGTAGTTTGAATGCATTCATGTTTCAGCATTTCCCCCTAAAGTCATGGTCACCTTTGCTCTGTTGCCTTAATTTGTGTTAAGATTTTTATAAAACTTCATAAGGGAATAAAACACTTTACCAACAAATTTTCTATCACATTAATGGAGTATTTCACACAAAATATCGAGGTCACTGTTACAGTAATTACTTTGTATAGAAAAATCTCGTAATTGCTATTGCGCCTTCATTTATGGTTGAATTTTAATTGCTCTTCTCTAAGTCACTGGAAGTGATTTTTCTTGAAAAGTAAGTAAAACAAGTCTAGGCGGATGTAGTGAGTTTGTGTAGTGTTTCTACCTGTCATTATAATCATAGGTATTAATGTACCAGCAACGACTTGGTGTTTTTAAATGTCATCTATATCCAGACTGTTGTTGTGAAGACCTATACTATAGACTCTAGAATATGGATTTTCACAGGTTTATTACCTCGTATAATGTATAACCCAAATATTTACAGTACAGTGTTTTATATATCTATATCTATATCTGTCTGTCCTTGTCTCCTCATGATCAAGCTTTCATCTCCTAGCTGACTCACCTCTACCGTCCCTGCTCTCTTGCCAATTTTATCTATTTATATAAGATTTACATCTCCTCATTATGGCTGTTTCGGCCATTCAGTAGACAGCAACCCTGGCTACCTGCATGGGTGCCTTCATTAGATTTCAGCGACTCTCACTGAAGTTAACCCCCGAGGACACTTACCTATCGATGGGTTCAACAGCAAGTCTACAACACTGTGCTTTTAAAACTGTCAATGATTCGTAAACTAATTATGACAGATTGTGTTTTCCAGTTTATACTGATGTTATCTAACTCTTACCAATGGCATTTGTTTAAAATGCAGTTTTGACCTACTTAACTTCAAGCCACTTCAAAAGATTGATTAAACAACACTATTTCAATAACAATTTAGAAACTACACATCATATACAATGATACAAACTACACATCATATACAATGATACAAACTACACATCATATACAATGATACAAACTACACATATACAATGATACAAACTACACATCATATACAATGAAATGATACAAACATTGTCTAAATGATAACTATTAATTAGAAACAATACATCAAACTTTAGGTGACGTGTCAAGCCCAATAAGGTTTTAATCAGGGTGATATTAGATCATATCACCCAGCTGACCATCACCCTACAGGTGAAAGCAAACTCCTATGTAACTTACCTGGAAAGTAGTGTATCATTGCATTTGGTAGCATCAACAATGTTCAGTCTTGCTTCACAAACCTTCTTAAATCTCGCATTTCACTTTATTCCAACAACTCATTACTATAAGTTCAAGATTGTTTTGGATAGGGGAAATCGAAGTGGTCAAGAGTGAAGGTCTAACGAGGTCAGTGAGGTACATGTAGGAGCAAGGGTTAGTTTTTGAAAGCTAACCAAGATTCTATTGACATAGTGATACAATGCAACAACCTACAAACCAACCTTTACCAATGTTTTGAAAGTTTCATGAAAGGAGTAGCTAATTTCTGCTTTAAGTCTTGAATTGAATTTGAATTATAGTTGCCATGTCAGAGAATTTCAAAATAGATACAGAATGTCAGTTTGTGGGTGGAGGGTGACCCCAGTCAGACAGGTGTTGTGGGAGGCCACACACCATGTACCAGGTATACCTATCAGCCAGGTAACGTTACATATATACCCAGTACAACTTACACTACCTTGTGATATATCGTCACCATTGAAGTGTAAGGCATTGAAATTTGAATAAAATTCAGAGGTTTTACATTTTCATTTCACTTTTTCATGAAATATCTATGAAATGAAATAGGATTTTAAAATGAAACAAAGGGATATTTTATACTTATCTAGATGTGGACATTATTTAAATCTTTTATTTATTTTGTTAAACCTTTCTTGAAAGCTAGTGCATGGTTAAATTTTTGTGGTCAGGTTTTGTGGAGACATAATGTATTGGGTGGTCTAATAGATCTGTTTTAAAACCCATTTCAAACTTTCAATCATCAAAACCATCTTAATAAATTCAAATTGAGGAAATAAATCTTTCACATCTTGACTTATATGGGATCATCTCATCTTAGATACATTGTAAGTGTCACACGTTGTAGGTATCAAAACACAGATTTTCTGTCGTCATGCTTGTATATGAAGTACAGTAGGTAGGGATCCACGTACCTCTGCCAAAAACGAGCTAAGTATTGGAAACTGTTTTTTCTGGCATTATTATAGCCTTGATAAATCATTTCTGAAAGAACACCATTCCTTGGGTGACTTTTATGGAAAATAAAGAAGATGATATAAACAAAACGTGATCAACAAGAGCAACAAAAATAAATGGGTTGGGCTACACAGGCAAATTTTGTTCACGTGAATTTCACGTGAATCTTATTTCACATGAAACTCTCGTGAAATTTGATTCACGTGAATTTCACATGAAAAATTTCACGTGAATTTCACTTATAACCTCGTTTCAGGTGAAATTCACGTGAAAAATTTCAAGTGAACCAATTTTGCCTGTGTATACCAGGATTGCAACCCTGGACTTCATATTGTTATATTATTGCTGAAACCGATTGAGCTTCCTGGTCAACATAAGTGTGCTAGCCCAAATGTGCTTCAGTCGTGTCCAAACTGAAGTTAAGGGGAGGTTACTGTGTATATGGACAGCGGCAGTGCAGTGGGACAGGCATCTCTAACAGGCATAGTCTAGTAAGAACTTCATACAACACCATAGCTGTCTACCCTCCCTCATTAGGAGGGAGACTTCGTCATTTTGACCAAAATTTACCAATCTCCCTGGAAACTCCCTCATTAAAATCCAAACTCACACAAACTCAAAATCTACATCCTGTAGTCAAATGATCTAGATCCTGCAGGGTGTGTGTAATGATCATAACAGGTGTGTCTGAATCAAATGAATGTTTTTTGGAGGTATCTTAATACATGAAAAGGGAAAGATAAATTGAGCAAAGCAGTTTCAGTCACGTTTCACACACTTTCTCCCTCATTAGAAATGTGGAATGAGGGAGATCTCCCTCATTGGAGGTTTCAGAGGTTGACACTTTTGTACAAGACAAAAAAACAGTGTTCTCATTGTAAAATTACAATGATCGTGATCAGGATTTGAATCCTGGACCTCATATAATTGTACTGTTGCTCTAACCCACATACTGATCTACATGGTTAACCCTTTCACCACTGTAGATCATAATGGGCTCGTCCATATCAATGCATAGTAGAGTCTACTAAAGTTACATAGGGGTGAAAGGGTTAATGGAAGAATCCTAGCCCAGTTACTCTTTATATCCAAACGTAAGGGGAGGTCACTGTACATGTACAAAACTACAGTGGAATTCTGTCCTGTTTTGCCTGCAGCGAGACATGGATCCTTGGCAAGTGCAATGGGAATGATGTTTATTGATTATGATTTGAAATTTAGATCTATTTTTTTAATGGTTAGCAGTTTGTTTGACATTAAGTTGTCATTAAGTTATCAGACTTAACATTCAGATGAGTTCTTTTTCAGTTACAGTAAGTTGTGACAATATATACATGTATAATGGCCAGACTGTACATAAAGTTGTCTTTGACCCCAGATTATGATACTGATGTATAGTTGATCAAACCTAATATATGTCCTGCGTGTAGGTAAATTTATACAAATTTTTTTTTGAAACATTTGAATTTCTGAGCTAAAACTGTGTATTAATATGGGTTCTGGGTGATTCCATGTTGACAAAAATGCTAAAATATTGGTTAAATCCTCAATTATCTCATTTTGAAAAGTTTAGCTAATGACGTGTTAAGCTGACCAGGCTTTGTATGACGTCAGTAGTACCTTATAGACCAGCTGAGATATATATTTTCAACAGTTACATATACAGACACCCAGCTCCTTCATTCCTGGTCCACTCGCTCAAAAGCCTTGTCAACTTGCCATCAACTTAAAACAAACTTTACGTTATTGATAATATATTGATACTCATGATCATCACCAAAAATGTATGCTAAGAGGTTTAAGTGATTATATACCTAAAAATTTAAACACATACTTTTTAACAAGTTTTGAAGTTTTGTTTTATTTAAGGAATTGTAAGCTGACACACTTTGAAGCACCAAACACTGATTCTTATTTCACACAGCTAGCTTAAATCTACACTGTCCAAATTTTTTCCTTCTTCAAGACCTTCTAAAAATTGATATATTTTAATTATCTTGCTGTGATATGTATAAAAAATGAAACAATTGGTAAAAAAAACTGAAAATTATTTTCAGAAAGGTTTTCAGGAAGTGGACTTCTGTTTCTGAGGTAGTGATTATGTTTACACTGTGGCATCAAGCTGACAGCTTGTCGACTGATTTCCAAGCTCTGCCCCAACCTCCAGGAAATATCTCACATTTTTGGTGAGGAGGAGGGCAAGTTTTATCACACACCAATACAGCAAATGCTAAAACTGGCACATGATTTTTTTCCTGTTGGCTATATCTCGGCCAATGTTTCAGTTTTGCTCTGGTAGAATACAACAAGTTCTTTGTGTGGCGAGTTTAGACTGAACATTTTTTGTTTCTGGATTTTTGTGTGTACTGTCAGAAAATAACTGAAAAACATGGACGCTGTATGTGTGTATCGGGACTGATGTAGGTCCGTGTGGTGGTAGACATTTCACTGGAAATATCATCAGCGTGGAGTTGGAGCATCTAGAGGTGTGAAATAATATCTAGGAATCGTAGAATCATTTTGATAATTGGCAGCAGGCTTCACGGTCCATATCTCCTAACCATGTTTTCACTTGGAGGAGATGAAAACGTAAGTGTGAAATATAACAGAGGTAATTAGTATTATATCAGGTTCAGGAGAGGGG
>JAUMHH010217802.1:0-12354 GCA_032359455.1 Chlamys rubida
CATTACCCCTAACACTGCCGTAGTACCAGATCAGGACACTCAATCTGTACATTACCCCTAACACTGACGTAGTAACAACGAATGGACAACCAACAACTATATCACCAGATCCGGGCACTCAATCCATACATTACCCCTAACACTGCCGTAGTACCAGATCAGGACACTCAATCTGTACATTACCCCTAACACTGACGTAGTAACAACGAATGGACAACCAACAACTATATCACCAGATCCGGGCACTCAATCCATACATTACCCCTAACACTGCCGTAGTACCAGATCAGGACACTCAATCTGTACATTACCCCTAACACTGACGTAGTAACAGATCAGGACACTCAATCTGTACATTACCCCTAACACTGACGTAGTAACAACGAATGGACAACCAACAACTGTATCACCAGATCCGGGCACTCAATCTATACATTACCCCTAACACTGCCGTAACTCTCAATCCGTACATTACTCCTAACACTGCCGTAGTACATATGTAACAATGGATAACCAACAACTGTATCACCAGATCAGGGCACTCACTCCGTACATTACCCCTAACACTGACGTAGTAACAATGGACAACCACTAATTGTAGTACCAGATCCGGACAATCAATCCGTACATTACCCCTAACACTGCCGTAGTAACAATGGAGTACAGAGCAGTATCTCACTTTGGTCGGAACCTATATATTCGTGAACATATTCAAAGGACAACAGACGAATGTGTCAACTTGATCCGGTCAAATATCCGTACGCTAGCCAAAGCTGAGGTGAAATAAATTCCTTCAGCTTGTTATAATTAAACACAGACGACTTTGTAACTTGATCCGGTTAGTACCCTTTTCAAGGCAGAAATGTACGATTGTATCCGGACGTAAGCTCTTCCACCATTGAACACTATAGTCTCGCTTAACCAGACGCTTGATCACTGCGTAGCTTGCGCAGATAACAAGAATCTGGTCGAATAAGTCTATGTACACTATGGCGTATAATATGTACTACCTGTAATAGTAATAAATAACGACTATCCAAAACTGACCTCCTCCTCCTCCTTCCTCCTCCTCCTCCTTCCTCCTACTCCTCCCCCTCCCCCTCCTCCTCCTTACACACAATATCATTGTTTCATTTGTTACTTGTTAAGGGACAATTGATTTCCCCACTGATTGTACTAAATAAATCGGATAGATCTTTTTCACTTCTCAAATTCGAGCGAAACAAAATCCGTAACTGTACTCTTGTATTAATGCTATTCCTTCTGTTTATCACACACCAAGCTTGCTATTCCTGTCTGTAATGTACGATTACAAGGTAAAGTAATGTATTACGTTCCCAACGACATTTTCGTGTATTCTTGGCCAAGAGAAGAGGGCGGTCAAAATACCAAAATAGGTGCACTGACGTCATACCATAATTCAGTACGTTAATGATTACAGCCTTTGGAACACAATTCCATCGATTGTGTTAATTGAGACCATTTACGTTACCTGCTGAGTGCTTGGTTACTCTCTAGATCATTGAAAATGATAAATTTAGACAATTAGCAAGAAACTAGCATCATTTTACCATGAAAAAGGAGAAATAAGATAAGCCTTGGCCTAACGAAATCATTGTTTTCTTTCGTCTTTCAATGTCAACATAAAAACATTACATTTTTTTCAGTACGTTTTGAAGAAAAAAGATCGAGACCTTCGCAAATAATTCCGAGTTATACGATTCGACTGTAAGAAATAACCTTGTTTTACATTGTATATCACATGATCAGGAGAGGAAACATTATACATGCATCTTCCTGGCAGCGCATGCTCGAATTCATCCTCGATATTCAGGGGTTACGTCATACGCTCACATGTTGTATACGCTCTCTGCACCCCTGGGATATGTCATAGCAAAATTGAAGGCTCAGTATGCGCCACCTTGCTGATGAGACAAGAAGACTAGTTCGATCCTTTAATGTACATCAAAAGAATCTCGCGGTCGCGTAACGGTAAACATTTACTGACTTTGAAGTCGCGTGTCGCCCCTTTGTACTTTTCAACGGATAGGTATCAGCCTAGCGATTGGTCAGGTCTTTTTACCTGAGACCAATCAAACAGCTGTCTTTGTGCCTTCAATTTTGATTTGACATATTCCAGTGGTGCAGAGAGCGTAGATGAGCGTAACCCCTGGAGTATCGAGGATGGCTCGAAGTTTGAAGCGCTTGTACGAAGTTGACAAAACATTAAATGCTTGCACCACATGCTAGAAGATGACAAAATATCATATCTCCTGGTCAAGGATAACCCCATTAGGAGTTTCAAATGGTCACAAGGACGTACGAATTGATTACAGTACGTAAGTGTTGATCACTACTCGCTACAATGACAAAGCGTGATATCACTACTCGCTACAATGCCAAAGCGTGATTCTAAAAACAGTCGCCTCTTCACCTTTACTTCCTTTTTGCAAACATAACATTTCTGGTGAATGGAAAAAAAATGGAAAAAAATGTCTGACATCGTTGGAAAGATGGGTTCTTTCATGAACCACATACATATTTACGGAAAATGTATTCTCTTTTTAAATACACATGCATGCTCGCTGTTTTCTTGTAGAATATAATCTATTTTGGAGTATCAAATTGTGTTAGGCATATTGCCATATTTTGCATATCAATGAAGGCTCGTGCCAACAGCGCCAGTTTCACTGACTGTTTATTTTAAATGTACTTAACGAGAAACTCTGTTTGTTTATCGTCGATGCCACCTACAAACTGGAGACTTCACGAGTTTATGGAAAATATGTGCATCTGCATTACGTCGAAAAATGGTGATTGCAGCGTTATCGTTCTTTGAATGAATGCCACGTGGTTTTGTTTTAAACAAAAGTAGAAGTGAAAATGATTAACGATTTAGTTTTCTTCGAAAATGATTCCTTTAGGTAAGGTAAACAATGTTTGTCCTTATGGTAGGGAGACATACTGTTTGTTCCCTCAGTTGGTTGTATTTCCCAGGGGCTTTGCCATCATGCAGGCAATCAACACACCAGAAAACGAACTTTCATATCCCTACTTAACTACCAATCAATATTTAGAAATTATTATATGATCAATTCCATATCCTAGAGATAATCGAAGCCCGCATATAAGCTCGATGACCCGGAGGCCCAGAGACCCGAAGGCTGATATGGGCCGAGAGTTGATACAGTGTTGGATAGTGAAATTGTCATAAAATGTACTCTATTTGTGTACTAAACACTATGAATATATTTAGTACAACATTAAATTCGTACGCAATAACTAATCAATTGAGTGTCATTAAGGTGTGTAATATTTTAATATGTTGAACCGGAAGTAAAGAATGTATGGCGCATGTCAGGCACATATAGGGCGGACGGGGTTATGACCTATGCATACTAAGCAGTGTTTATTCTTTGTCTAAAACTAAATTGTTTTGACTGTTCAAAACATGTCAGCTAACTCGTAATGAATTGTAAACGCTAGGAACCAAAGTTTCTAACCTGAGTTTTCTCTGACTGGAGATTTGGGGGAACAAACTGGCATTGCGCGAATGTTCTATTGCTGTACGTTTACAAAGAGACAGGTCTATATATTTCAGTAGGTTTTCTCAAAATTTGAATATTTTATTGATTTAAGTGGAAAAGATATTTGATATAAAACATAATTTGTATATACGTATATTCGATATTGATGAAGATAATTATTATCTATAACCATACATTATACAGAGCTACACACATGTATGACAGAGTAGGTTTTTTGTACAAAGAAACCTTTTGCGTTATACTTGATACCTTAACGTTTTCATTTTAGACTTAAGCTCAGTATCCCATCTTCCCTCCCGTCCCGAGCCCCCAGCCGTACCACGAGACCTCCAGCCTACTTGACGCCCTAGTATTCTGTCCGAGTGTCAGGTTATGCAGTATTTAGGACACAAGGTGTATAAAGCCACCAAAACGACATTAACACAGTAACTCTCAGAACGCCCTTAAATGCGGCATTACACAGAAACTGTGTCTGGCTAAACGGACATCTAAACTTTACGCAAACTGTACGAGTAAGTGTTGACACATACGAAATATAATGCAATGTTCCAAAAGCCATGTTCTTATGCGATTTCTCTAACCTTTAAGCGAACGGGGGGGGGGGGGGATAAAAACATCAAATTTGTGTGTAATTGTATAGCATGTATCGAATTCATCTAACAGAATTCAGGACTCTTTGTTTACAGTTCGTCAATATCAGCCCTGTAATACAGTATACGATAAGACCGGGAGCCCGGATGACATTTGGTCCCGAGGTAGAGAACCCGTATAACCGGAAGTCGTCTCCGGAGATCCGAGTCAATTGCGAATTGTCGTAATTATGAAGATAAATGAGGGACCCGAGGGACCCGTTGGGACTAGGTCTACTGTAATGGTAGTGTATAGCCCCCTTTACTGGCAAATTTGGCCACGTGGATTTATAGGCAAATATGTATGTTACTGTGAATGGTTTTCGGTAAAATGGGAAAACTGAACGCCGGAGAGAATTACGAGCATCGATCGGGCTAGAAATGACTATGTACCGCCACGCTGGCACAGGCGTTATCACAATAAACGATTTCGTGTTTGGTTTACAATGAGAACTTATAAAACGACAGGTCACGAGAAATAGTTTTACATTCCTCCTCAGGAAAGTTTAGCGAAACAGAAGATTCTACGAAAATAATTAACATGGATGTTATCCTTTATGAAATGAAAATGTTTTCGTTCTTCTTTCATTATTTAGCGGTAACGTCTAGAACTCTAATTAGTTTGCTAGGTTTTTCATTCCAGTGCAGCAGACTCGCTGCATTTGAACCCCATCAAGGAAGAGCCTAATGTAATCTCTATTGCAAGTTCCATTTCTTCTGAAATTGTTCCAAATTAAAACGCCAATTGGTTATTTAATTAATTTGATGAATAGCGTTATCACCATATTGCGATAGCGCATCAAACAGACGAACCCACTTCACAGCTCTGTTCTAGTAAATGTGAAGTTTTGATTAAGTCCCCCCCCCCCCCGTTTGCTTTTCGGGGGGGGGGGGGGAGACACTTCAAACGTTTTATTTTGTATGTTAATGAAATGGTTGCTACAGGGTTACCTTCGATATAGATTTTACCTTGTGTAGTACAGTTCATTTTAATGGAAACATCCCGATATCTGTAGAAATTATGATTATACTTGAATTTTTCATATTTTTATAGAGGTATTCATTTCAGATAATATTAATTATTATATCGTTGTGCTTATAGAAATATTCTTCGTGAGTAAAATTTATTTATTTTTAAAAATTGTTTGTTGCAATTGAAATAGTTTGCTTTATTAAAGACTTCAAGAGAACTTTCGGCCACTAGTTCCTCCGGTAGGAAGTTACATTGTGATGAAACATTATTTAATGTTCACCATTGGTTGCTTTTGTCTGCTGTACATGTGGCGAGGGATGCCTATCAGCTGGTTAACTACCCAGACCATCATGTTTAGTCATTCCAAGAGACGCCTGGTCAGCAGGGCCTACATGTTTAGGTCTCTAAGCATTGCCAAGACACCTCTCTCTTTCTCCTTGTTCCGTAAAAACCACTGATAAAACGCACTGCTTTGCGCTGAACAGTCTCTTCAATGGCGATGTTATACTTGCTCGTGTGTTCCTTGATGCTGGAGGCGTTTTCCTTTTGAAGAAGTCAATGTATTAGAAGACTTTCTAAAGATGTCCTTCATGGAATGCGGACGTGTTACTTGCTTTTCCTATCATGGTGTTGACGGGAGGGCTTCCAAGTTGAGCTTCCAAGTCTTCTTCGTAACTTCAAGAGGTGCTTCATAGATCAAATATGAAGGCATGGCTTTTCTCCTCTTTATAATGACTTGTATGAACTCACAACTGTAAAACTCACAAACCACTTTCTCTCCCTGTGTTGCAAACAGTCAACGCCTTCCTGTACGTTCATCTTTAGTTCCGCAGATCTTGTAGATCATGTGTATGTCATTCCGATGAGTAGGTCGTGAATTTAAAGACATGCAACGATTACATAAATGTTCTGTAAGAAACTCAAGATGAGACATGATTTACTATAATGTTTGTCCGCGTACACCAAAGTGAAATAGTTAGATCTTCAGTATATGATGTTGATAGTTATTTAATCTTTTTCTTCAATCTAGCAATATGGAAACAGGAAAAAATTGTCTAAATTTAACCCTTTCACCACTGTAGACAATAATGGACTCATCCAGATCAATGCATGGTAGAGTCTACTAAAGTTACATAGGGGTAGAAGAGTTAAGTCAATTCAGCAAAAGAGATCACCACGACAGCGTCAAGCCAGTAACTATGCTTTAAGAAACCATCATGTTAAACGTTTTGTGCGATTTGAAACAAACACAAGAGATAATTAAACAATCAAGAGGTCAAAACAGGAACTAATCTACTGTCGATTACACACCTCACAAATGTTCTATACATAAAATATACATCTATCCAGAAAAAACCCCACTTTATCTCCCAAGGGAGAAAACTCTTAAAAGAACGCTCTAAATTGTTTTCTTCTTCTCGAAAAAGCGTGGTTAGTGGTATAGTGGTACCTGCTGCCTAAACCCAAGTTGATTAGTTTCGACACTGTCGTCATGTAAGAGCCAGGAAGATGACTGTTTCGATGAAAGGAGTCCTGTTTCTCTTCGTATTTTTTTCCTTTCTTTTATCACAAACATCAGGAATCCTCCATCGTGCTAAAACGATTCCTTCTCGTTTTGTTGGAGCTGTACTTGCGTCAATACAGATAGACTTAGCCCAGACTAACTGTTATTTCTTTTATACAATCAACAGACACTGTTCGCGGGCAGTCACAATCTAATTGAAAACGTTACAAAAGTTTCATATAATTCAATTAAGGTGAAGTATTATGACATTGCTACTCAACATCGTTTGGAGTTTTTAAGGAAGATATTGCTTTGAACTTTGAAAGATGAACAATTCACTTGAATTTTTCATCAGCAATGTTACATAATACTGGAACGATCCAATCGATTTCCTTCCGTTCACAAAGACAAAAGCAAAAATCATAGACTTACATAATCTTGGAAAAATTGCTCAAATGGAACATGCTCTTGACAACGCATAATCAGTCCCTGCTGCTGAGCCGCAAGCAGATAAGCCATCAAGAAATCGCTTTCCGATGTCATAATACTCGTTTTGGAGTACCGTACTGCAGAAGCCTAAGCTGATTGGTTGTTAGGGTAATAAGCATGTACACCGTGCTTCAGGGTTGTGAGCTGATTGGTTAAAACAGTCATGCTATATGACACCGTGTCACCAGATCAAGCGCTGATTGGTAATCACAGTACCGAACCATTGAGTTAGACTCAGAAATGCTCAAGCAAACTAGGCTTCGTCACAGAGTCGGAAGTTGAGTGGTTGTCATGGTAATGATCCAGAACACAATGTCACAGAGTTATGAGTTGATCAAAGTATGAGCGTAACACACACATGTGACTTTGCACCTTTATAACTTTGTAATACATTTTAAGGTATAGTAAGCCAAAATAAATTACAATGCACCGTATAGATATATCGTCCTTCTAGGTCTCATCAATGATGCTAAATACCAAACAAATGGAAATCCTAATAGTCTAGATAACTGTTGAAACAGAAAGGTAGGTGCCTACAACGCAATAATAAAGAATAAAAAAAAAAAAAAGACAAATAAAATGCTGTGTCGAAACGTATGTTGTAGCAATATGTACCAACCCGAGAGTCAGTACCTCAGTCATGCAATTGCAGTCTGAAAAGACAAAGAAGTTTGTTCCTCAATCGGAATAATTGTTTGAAATCAAGGACACTACAGACTCCTCTATTTCAGCCCTTTTTCTCGATCTTAACTTACAACATGACCAGAAGGGACGGGTCACTACTAAGCTGTACGATAAACGGTTTTCCTATACTGAACTTCCCCTTTCTTGATGAGTACCTCCCCGACTTAAGTGTCGCAGTTGATTCTGTATTCAAGTGCTTGCTTTGAATATCATGACCTCCGAGATAAATGTCGACTGCAAACTGACATGTACAACGCAGAGTTTTGAAATAAGTAGACTAAAGAAGACTATGGACAAGGTATATGGTTGCCGTCATTATCTCTTAACAAAAAATGCTGCTTCTTTGTATCATATGAAGGTCGCTCTTTTCTCGTATATTCATTAATGGACTTTTTTGGATTCGTTGTCACTCGAAGTGATAACGTGACATAACCTATCCGTGACACAAGGCTTCATTCTCTTTGTTTTTTGCCAAGGGTCTCGATAGAAATCCCTTTGTTCATTAGTGCACTAGTTAATCGATTATGATGATCAATTATGGTTTTGTTGACACTTTTGTATTCTCTTGAAGTTTTTGTGTTGACGCCGTAGTTAGTACTACAGTTGATTTAATGATGTATATCTCAGAAACAAAATATATCTAAATTCAATTTAAAAATATCGATAAAACTAAGGCAGCTTATGAAGAGAAAAGATTTATATTGAGACCCTTGAAAAACAAAAAGGAGAACAAGACTATCAGGCGCGAAAGGATAGCGTGTTCTGCTTTGTCAGTGACTTCCGCTATTTAAATCTTGATCAAATCCAAGTAATATCGCATTCTTAATGCGAGAACCGGAGAAGCAACAACAAAGCAATTACACTAATGAGTTTGACCGAACATGTCGACCTTCAAATAGAATAAAACAGAAATAGAAGATGTTCCGATGAGGAAATAAAACGACAAAAGATCTTGTCCATCGTCTCCATTAATCTGCATATCTCGAAACCATGTTTTCTAAGTTTACTGTCAGAATTCGACATTTATCATGAAAATCCTGACTTTCGGAGGAATGCCGAGGATACCTAGTCAGCTGAAACATATTAATTACGGATTTAGGACCTTGTTTGGGGAGCAGGGATGTTACTATTTAGAAAGGGAAATTTCGCGATCGGAAAATTGTAATCGTTACGCTTATCGCATCGCTAGTAGTAATTCGCCCATGCTGGTCATTTTATACTTATTGTCATTGATTTCAAGTTCGGGAGGTAAGGAAGCACATTGTCGATATATCTGAAAGAGAAACACAAAGTACTAAACTCGATATAATGTATTGACATAAAAAGGGAAGTTTTGACAGCAGACATGATACATCTATTTCAGAGTAAGTACTAAAGTCAGGATAATGGATTGATACATGAACAAACATGTTATTTGTTATATCGCCTCTACTTATACCCCAGTTAACTTACAAGCGTAGTGCTCTTCTGTCACTTTAACTTTAATGTATGGAACAGCCAAACAAAGGTTTCACTATATACACACACGCAATGAGAAGAATGGTGAACAAATGAAAAAAGAGATAGACACAAAATGAATATTGTATGATGTTGGAAGCAACTGAGTGCTAAACACGCTTCTCATCAGTATATATACACACTATAGGCAGCCGATTGATGAATTACACACAAATAATTTCAAAGAGAACGAGTACATGTTAACTGTTGTTCAGGGCCAGCTAGTAACGATGCGCCGTTTCAAAAACACTTAAACTGTTCTGATGACGTGGTACCAGCGTAACCATTTTAGTCAGGGGCCAACCCAAGAATGACATCATTCTATTTCCTTATCAATTCTTAATAGACGACACGCTGGCTGTACTGCTAGAACGTTTAAAGTAGGATTGGCACAAGGGGATATAACGCAAATATTTTAGTTACAATAAAATTCACAATTTTCTAATTACTTTAAGAAACACTGAATTAAAAATTATTAATAATATTGTGGAGTCCAAATAAACAAAGGTGCTGTATGGTTTTACTTATGAAATACAAAAGGCCATTTTAAAAATAGATATGAGGAACTGTGAAGTTAATAAAACTTTGGAGATGTGGGCCCTGATCGTAGATCACGCGTAATGTGACACCCAGGAGTACCCATGACCCTAGGACGTAACATAACATATATTTCCGGTACAAATCGGCATTCTGGGAACGGTTCATGGTTAGGGTTTGAATATTTTGATACATTTATGTTCGTTGTTTTATTTCCCATTGTATGGAATAGTTTATTTTGGTATTCATCTTCTCGTGTTTGAGTTCCTTGTAAGGATGGGCCTGTCACTTATAACACTTTATAACAAGCTTAAGGCGCACCTACTTCACGTCTACCTATATATAGTAAGACATGGCCGAACAGGCTATGGTAAGTGTAATCACCCCAAAAAAGTTCTAAAAATACTTGCAATTAAATAGTTCACCATGGTATTACGTAATAATTATGTGGATGATTAATTTATTTCTGCTGTACGCAAGTATACATAAATTCTGTGGTACGCAAATATATATACATTCTCTGGTACGCACGTATATATACATACTGTGGTACGCACGATTGTATAAATAGTATATATACAATCTGTGCTACGCAAGTATACCCATAGCGAAATGCATGACCAGGTGTAAGCAGATAACACAAAGAACGAAGGGGAAATACATAGGTTAAAAGAAATTGGGGAACATAAACTTGGAAGCCAAAACATTGAAAACCTTTAACGAATTGAACCACAATAACGACATCACCCATATTTTGGAGAAATGCATCCGCAAACGTAAACAGACCAACTAATGTTGTTTCATTTACAACATTAACAGAGCTCTTATGATGAAGTAAATGGCATATCATGTTTGAACGTCATTATAATTTCTGTCAGAAATTGACGCAAAAAAGAAACTGTTTCAATTATCTTTAATGTATTTTCCTAGTATACTGATATCTGTACCAACGCACCACACATTGATATCCTTAAATCCGGGTTTTGTTCACGTTACATGTAATTGGACAGTACAGTTCCTTTGGTTTTAAAGCTGTTACGGTTGATGCAAATAACTACAGGAGTAATATTATATTTATATGTGTATGTTGTATTACTATTTTGAATAAAAGACTTGTGCAGTTTGTTGTTAACCATAATACGATATGCGATACACAATTTGGTTTCATGTTTACTATGAGCATGGTTATAAGAAGAAAATGCATTGCAGTTTGTTATAGAAACTTAGTTTAAATAATAAGTTTGAAATACTGCCCATTCTCAATTTGTTTGTGTGCATTGCATTATCTATAGACACATTGTAAATACTTGTATTAACCGGGAGACTTCAGGTTACCCTTGAGCTAAAGGGATGCTTTCAAGGACACACTTATTGTTGTCATCACAATTGTAACGCTGATATCCCTGGGAGGTGACTGTTCCATCAATTAAACAGACATGCACGGTATGTACATTTATCTTAATTGATTGCTCGAATTTGATAAGTTGATTTTATTTGTTATGGTATGGAACTATTTGATAAATGATTAATGTCAGAGATGAACATATTCCGGATAACGTTCTTATTCAGTTTTAGTTCCAAATTGAAATGACAAGACCAACATGTAGTGTTAGTATGTTATGTTTTCTAATCTATACGGAATAATATCATTCCAGTGCACACGTGCGTCACACGCGAGTCCAGATTTGACAGTGTGATGCCTTATATACGGATACAGACTTTAAGTAACTAGGTAACAGAACAATTCTAATTAGGTCAACACAAGAAAGCTACCGACGGGAATAATTCTGCTGTGATGAATTAAAAAGAGAACCCAATTTAAGGTACTTTTGTCGGCGAGATGGTAATTGGATGCGGAAAACGACTCCCTTGTAATTGTGATGTAAATTGGGACCAGACAATGTGTATAATATGATAAAAATAACACCGGGACCACTATACCGGGAACAAACAAGGTTTATTTTAGGACACGAGTAATATCCGGGCCCACTCTACCAGGACCACATAAGATTTATTTGAGGCCAAAAGTAACATCCGGGCCAAAGACACCAGGACCGGACACTGTCATTCTTTAGATAAGAGTAACATCCGGACCAACTACACCAGGACCAAACAAGGTTGGTTTTAGGACATGAGTAACATCCGGGCTTATTTCACAAGGACCAGACAATAGCATTGTTTAGATAAGAGTAACATCCAGGCCGAATACACCAGGACCAAACAATGTATATTTTAGGATTAGAGTAGGTCCAACACACCAGGACCAGACAAGGTCTATTTTAGGATTAGAGTAGGTCCAACACACCAGGCCCAGACAAGGTCTATTTTAGGATTAGAGTAGGTCCAACACACCAGGACCAGACAAGGTCTATTTTAGGATTAGAGTAGGTCCAACACACCAGGCCCAGACAAGGTCTATTTTAGGATTAGAGTAGGTCCAACACACCAGGACCAGACAAGGTCTATTTTAGGATTAGAGTAGGTCCAACACAC
>JAUMHH010217813.1:0-12353 GCA_032359455.1 Chlamys rubida
TTGACTGGTCTAGCTTTTGAGAAATTGTTTCAATGTTTCAAAGAATACAAATCAGTATTTGGCTCATAAACAATCGACGGAGGACCAATCTAAAACCACATTGGCGATCACTTATGTTTGTTTTGCGTCTCAAAAACAAAATGTATCTAATATGCACGAGCCTTTCTCAGATCAGATACTATAGACATGCATTTCTCTGGTCATTTGCCTGATGAACGTGACGGAATATGTACCGTACTAGTCATCGAAACCCATAAAAAACGTATTAAGTTGCATTATATAGTCGTTCAAATCGATGAAAAAATATTAAGAAATGTATTAACAAGACTGTCTAATAAAAGGAACTGCAGATTAATTTGACAGAAGCCTCATATTTCTTCACATGTGATTGATAAGTCGTGTATATGAAAGAGATATTTGTGTGACCCGGTCACTTAAATGGTAGTTGACTCATTGCACGTGCCTGCGCGTCTGGGTCACCTCGTTTTGTCTAATAAAAGCGGAAAATCTGTGAATTTGTAAATGTAATGTTTAAACTTGAGCAAGATCGACGTCCCGTTTGTTAGCACATTGAATCAATAGTGATGAGCGAGACATGAATGACGTTTCTAATATTCCTGTAGTCCTTGACAAGTTTATCACTTTTTCCTTTTAAGATTGCTGAAGATTGCCGTCTTTTGCGTTATCGCTGCTTATATCATCATTGATGTGGCTATCGACCATCCGCAAAATCTTATCGCTGTTGCTGGACAGGCCATCTACATTATCATCTTCTTCGTTTTCTCTATAAGTCCAGCCAAGGTAGGATTCCGTACCACCCTTACTTTGCCTTAAACCATAATTAGCACTACGAAGTAAGGGATCGCTTATTTACATTTTAGCTGGTTGATGCAGAAAGCCAAACAAATTCTGCCCCAAATGCCATATCGTCCATTTGGTTTCTATAGGTAAATAAGAAAATCCACAGGAATTGTGCCTATATAACGACTCATAACGTTATTTAAATCTTTAAATCCAACAGTGTTCGGCAAACCTCGGGGACTGATAGTCTAATGCCACAATGAACCATCTTGTCTGATATAACATTTGGCAATGTCACTCATGTTTAATTTTATTATAGATATATATCCTGGACCTATTTCTACAAACGTTCTATTCAATACAAGTTAAGAACAATAATAAAGTAGTTATGTCCGATGGCAACATAAGTTAACGACTTAAGTAAAACAAGTGCCTTTCCATCATAAACTTTGGCGTTTTCGTGAAAGGCGTTAAACCAATGATTTGTATAACTGCGAAAAGTAGATAGGACGATGGACGATGGTCGTTAGGTTACCTTCTTAGAGTTTATAAACACCACAGAGGCTTAAGATCATTCAAGCTTCATCTATTGATACGAAAGTTTGTAATCATTAGAAGTATCCTCACCAATTCCTAATCCAGTCAAAGTTGTATTTGACCTTGAACAGGTGAGGTGGCACACCATATTTTGGGGATTTGCTCTCCAGTACATCCTTGCACTCATCATTCTGCGCCAGGAATGGGGCTTCCAGATTTTCAAGTACTTAGGAGACCGCGTGAGCGAGTTCCTCCAACACTCTGATGCAGGCGCAATCTTCATGTTCTCCGACCCATTAATCAGCGCTCACATATTCGCTTTTACGGTAATTCTAAACTTTAGTTTGAAAAGAGGTTTTTCAATTCCTCACTTTAATTTATCATGTTAACATGCATATACCTGTCAAATGCATGTTTTAACCACATGATAACCAATTGTAAACAACTGTTGTGACATATTTCTATATAAGTTCTATGGCAATATCAAGTGATTGAAATTGTTGTTTTACTAACGTCGCATCTGACCGCGTCGAAATTTGTTTGAGGTGATTATGGTTTGCTTAATGATATATGAGTTGTACAAATATATGCATACATACTGTTCTTAACGAGAACAATAATCTTATATCAAATGCTTTTAATATTTTAGTAATGTTAGATCGTTTTCAAATTTAAATGTTTCTAACTCTGTTTAGCTAATAACGATTCTTTTTCCTGCATTAAGTTTCGTAGACAATGAAGCTAGGGATCTCCACGCTTGTCGATATTGCTCCTTCACATATACTATTTCAGTATTTCATTCTGACCCTACTTATAAACGTAAAAACCATATTTTCAGCCATATTTGTTGATAACATCTTTTATTGCACTCTTAAAACGTAACGCGACCGACATTTGCGTGCAGATAAAACCATGCAGACAAATATCAATTGATGGAGGTAATCATGCGAATGCTAACCGTTCAAAAACCTATCACCTGGGTGCTAGTGGTCAAACATTTACTGTTTCTCTAGAGTGTTGATAGCTTTCTTTTTTGTTGAATCGCATATAAGTAATATTCTTACATAATTATGATAGACTCCGTTACTTCAACCTGCTTAACACGGTAGTCACGTGATATTAGTACACGTGCATTTCCTATTAACCCTGTAGGTGTTACCCATCGTCGTCTTCTTCTACACGATTATCAGTATTCTGTACTACCTGGGAGTCATGCAGTTCATCGTACGAGTACTGGGCCGTACGCTGGCTTATAGTATGGATACAACTCCGGCCGAATCCCTTAACGCCGCGGGGAACATATTCGTCGGTATGGTGAGTAACCTGTTCCTCGTTTGTCTAAAGTTTTCATGAAGAGCACAAAACCCTGGATGTTATGTGAGTGTCAAAGCAGACACATATTTAGCAAAATGGTAGTTATAATGACAAATCTGTTTCAATAACACGAGACAACAGTTCAGCACAGGTACATCTGATTCCTATGTCCTACACGTGTATTGCATGTGTACACGTGTTCCCAGTATATCACATGTGTGGAGGTCTGTCCTTTATTGTTGCAGACAGAAGCACCTCTGATGATTGGTCCATTCCTCAAGGACATGACTTCCTCAGAGCTTCACGCCGTGATGACAGGAGGGTTTGCCACTATAGCAGGAAGTGTTCTCGGGGCTTATGTCAGTTTTGGTGTATGTATGATTTAGGGAAGGACACTCTTTTTTATAACCGTAAATTCCAAAAGCCTTCTTAATTATGTTATGTGCGCGACCTAAAAATCACAAAACATGAACTCAGCAAATTTGACCAAGAAACGCACAACCGCGAAAATTTGATTTTGCAAAATTCAAGCGCGGATAGTATTTGGATTGCTGCATAACTGAAATAATATACGCGCCTGTAGTATGCCCATTGATATGCCTAACCTACTAGCTCAGATGACCATTATAATGCTACGTTTGATTCCACAGGTTCCAGCTAACCATCTGATATCTGCATCCGTTATGTCAGCTCCAGCCGCTCTGGCCATCTCAAAACTGGCCTATCCTGAGGTTGAGGTGAGCAAGTCTACAACCAAGGACTTTAACAGGATGGAGAAGGCGTAAGTAGTGACGTATTCCTTTAAGAACGATAGTAAACACAAAATATACATGTTTTGTAATGACGCGAATGAATACTGTTGTAACTATAATAAACACAGAATACAATGACAAGGATGAATACTGATGTCTCCATGGTGAACACAAAATATAATGACGTCAATGAACACTGATGTTACCATGGCAAACACGGAATACAGTGACGCGAATGAATACAGTTGTAACCATAGTAAACACAGAATATAATGACAAGGATGAATACTGATGTCTCCATGGTGAAAACAAAATACAATGACGTCAATGAACACTGATGTCACCAGGATAAACACAGATAATAATGACGTCAATGAACACTGATGTTACCATGGTGAACACAGATTGCAGTGACGTATATTAATTATATTGCCCAGTGCCAAATTTTAACTTTAACTATTTAAATATTATGCCCGCCAGAATTTCCCGCTATACGATATTTCAACTTTTTGTAACAATACTGAGCATATTGTCATATTACAATGGTAAAAACATGGTTGTCACAGTGATGAACACATACTGTGATATGCAATATATATACATTGTATCAGCATTAAGTATGACGCTATTAAAATACAGGGGCCTGTTCGTTTATGTGAAACAACCGGTTTGTCCGTTTTTAAATGTAACAATTTCGGATATAAATCCTAGCGGACCTGCAAACGTTCATGCAGGCCTTGCAAGGCTTTGTCAAAGATCGAATGAAAGCAGCATCATATTACTTGATTCGACCTTATTAAATAAACGAACAACTGTGGTCCGACCTGTTCAACCGTTTAAACGCAAACGGCCCAGTAGTTTGCGAAAAAAAGAGACCCATGATTTGGCGTCAAAGCATCTAGGAAACAACGTACTGTCATAGTGATAAACATAAAATAGAGTGGTATAAATTACTTTCTTCCCGGGCCTAGATTTTAAGATGGGCAGCAGGGGGATTGGGGTCTTCCGCAGGAACAATCGGTTCAAGTTAATATTAGATGTTTATTTAATTACTATTAGAAGTAGGTGCGTCTGTGTACAACGTCAAAACATATGAAACATATTGAATGTTCTGCAATATATTCATAAATGTAAGGTGTTTGTATACAAACTATGAGCTCTTGGTATATACATGTGTTTGTTGAATATAGTTATGATTTTTATTTTGTCTTTTAAAATACAGAGAGTATGAATAATCCACTATCACTTAGTGTTTGTAGACGTAATATGAACCTTAATGATTTGAAGTTTTTTAAAATGAGAGAACATTTAAAGGACATTAAACGTGTGCAAAGAATAAAAAAGGTGAGCATTATTGTTAACGCTAGAAAGATAACGACTTTATTTTCTCTTATTATCATAATTAATTTGTAGCAAAAATACTATTAAGGATGCATATATTCGTTTCACAGAAAGGAGCGGAACATCATAGAGGCAGCTACAGCTGGTGCCACAGCCTCCACCAAACTGGTGGCGGCCATCGCTGTCAACATCATCGCCTTCCTGTCCCTTCTCAGCTTTGTCAATGCAACTCTTGTGTGGTGTGGGGAAAGGGCGGGTATAGAAGGCTTTACACTCGAGGTAAGGGTCTTAATGTTTGGTAAATGACATGACTGATGACTTTAAGGTTAAAGAGGGTAAGGAGTAGCTCAAACTTTAGATAATGGGATTTGGCATAGTTTTGGAAATGGCTTTACAGCGGAAAGGCACAAACAAGGCAGCTTGACTGGGGATATGGCTTAAGTATAGGGTATGATTGCTATGTTTAGGGAAATGGCTCCACACTGGGAGTATGTCTCTGCTTAGAAATTTCTGAACTCTAAAATGGCCTATCGGTGGAGATAAATGTGTTTCTGTTTCGTATGGGATATGTATGGATGCTGGGTGTATGAGGATTTGTTATAGTTGCATGCTTCAGGTACGTGTTATATGGTTTAGAATGGGAAAATGAGGAAGAAAAGTGGTAAAGGGGTTTGATATGGGAAAGGGTGGTGAGGGAAGAATGTTTCAGGCTTGGTTTATTGTTGACAGGAAGTGGCTTAACACTGGAGAAAATAGTTCCCCTTCTATAGACGGCTTACCCTTCAAGGAATGTAGACTTTGTCTCGGAAATGAAAATCTTAAGTTAAAGAATGACTTCACGCTTAATGTCATGAACATTGATTTGTTAAATGGTTTCACGTTTAAGGTTTAGAATGTTCTTTTTGGAAATGTCTTCATACTTTAAGTATGGGGATCTGGCTTTAGGAAATATCTTTTTCATAGAGGTATGATGCTGTCGTTTCCGGAATTGGCTTCAGGTTAGATGTAAAATACCGAGATTCGCAGACACTGATCAATGCTTCAGACAGCAAGGTTTTAGCTATTGGAAAATATTCTGGTTTGAGTAAAGAAGGTTTTATTTTGAATAATACTGCTTTAGGTTAGGGAGATAACTGCTTTCCTTGGGTGACAAGATACATTATGACGGTAGTCTGTTTTGTGTAAGAAACGCGAACACTCAATTCCTAAACTGCTGTCCTGATGATGGCCTAATTCTCTGTGTTGTAGTTCATCTGCTCCTATGTGTTTTTCCCGGTCGCCTACTTCATGGGAACGGATGTAGCGGACTGTCGTAAAATAGGGGAATTAATCGGCATCAAAACGTTCACCAATGAGTTTATCGCCTATCAGAAACTGGCCGTCATCATCGGTAATGGCGACACTCTCGCTAACTACACAAGTTTTTTTAACGGCACAGCACACTGGTACTGGGACAATGGAAACGTCATCCTCAACAACACTAGACAGGAGCTGGTGGGAGGGGTCATATCGGTAAGTATTTATATAAGGGAACGTCATCCTCAACAACACTAGACAGGAGCTGGTGGGAGGGGTCATCTCGGTAAGTATTTATATAAGGGAACGTCATCCTCACTAACACTAGACGGGAGCTGGTGGGAGGGGTCATCTCGGTAAGTATTTATATAAGTGAACGTCATCCTCAACAACACTAGACAGGAGCTGGTGGGAGGGGTCCTATCGCTAAGTACAAATGTATTTATATAAGGGAACGTCATCATCAGCACCACCAAACAGGAGGTAATGCGAGATATAATCTCGGTAGATATTTGAGAAGTTAACACAAATATCATTCCAGTAGGTATTAAATACACAATATAAGTCACATTATGATATTCAAAAATGTTGGTTTTCTCAATACACACAAGAAGAAAATGGTATGTCTACACTTCTTCATACACTTTTGGGTTTAATCTGATTCAGTATTGTCAAACTAGTTTCTCAGAAATGCTACGTCAGAGATTATAATGTCCGGTAGGAATTCTCATAGTGTTACATAAGTGGAGATATTGTTGAGTATATGGTTACATTGTAACAATTTATTCCATAGAACAAGTCGGAAGTCATAGCAACGTACGCTTTGTGTGGGTTTTCCAACTTTGGCTCAATCGGTATTCTTTTGGGAGCGATGGGCGCCATAGTGCCAACACGCAAAAGAGACCTTACTCGGATGGTAGTCCGCGCAATGATTTCAGGAACGGTGGCATGTTTCCTCACCGCCTGTATCGCAGGTATGTAGGCCTTTTTCGGATCTGCATCGTTTTTTGTTTGTTTTTATTAATCAGATATCCTTTAATAAACTGAATTTGAATGGCTTTGGTTTTGAAACGAAAGTACACGTATATTGATTGGTTGATGGCAGATTTATTGATTGGTTGACGACACATTTACATTGATTAGTTGATGAGATATACGACAATTTACTGATGATAACCTACATGATGTACGCAGATTGGTTGACGAATTAACATAAACACGTTGGTGGTTTGTTAGTTTTGTTGCTTGTTGTCAATTGCACATTTGAGGTTGCTATAATAAACAGGAATTTGCTTATCATTCCCAGGAACAATAAATATTTACATCAATAAAATCAAATTTCACTCTTTCAAATCGATATAGTAATAATGTGACATTCACGTTTATGTGAATTTTCATTTCGAAACAAAATAAATTTACATGTACCTGAAGATAAAGAGTTGGATGGAATTTAAAAAAACGTCCACATTAGTGTAATGAATTAGGGTAAAGAGTTGGTTTTGTAACATTAAACGTGTACTGTGTTTATTTAACATGCAGATGTATTGGAAGACGTCGACGGTGTTCAAATAGACACAATTCACGTCATAGGAAATGTTTAACTTTAAGTAAGGTGTTAATATATACGTGATATCAAGCTTACCAATATAATATGTTTACTGCTGGAAATGTATAACCACCGGAACTTTACCGAACGATGTCGCGGATTCCATTTCATCACGACCTTTGAGACAAAGTTCGATAAACATTGGGAAACGAGCCAATGCGTCTTCCACTATAATGCACACATAGGCGATTCAAACCGATGGCGTTGCGCATGTTCAGGAAAATATAACGTCCGATTGGCTCAAGACACATAGGAGCTGGATAAAGAGACCCGAGTCCAGAAATATCATGTGTTATTTAAAGAATCCCACTCGTCTATCTTACGATAAAACGTTTACGGTAAACTTTATAGCTTTCCACTTTCCCTCAGAAATGTTGGATAAGATGCTTCGGTTTATTTTTAAAGCTCCCTCTTTAACACCCCTCCCCTTACGTTCTCACTTACATGCCCATTTTATGCATTAAACATCTCCTAATCCGTCTGTATGTCTTGGGAAACCTCCTTATCCCTCTGTGTGTACCAAATCATATCATGCCTTATAAATATTGATGTCTGACTTTAATCAAGTCCTTAAATATTTTTGTTTGGTTACCCAGACAGGTTTCACACCTATAAATGTATATGTAGTGTGTGACCTTTTTAGACCATTGACGCTTGACCTGTCTGCGGCTAAAGTGGTCAATAAGTACAACTATAATAACATTAGGCCTATGTAAAACTTGTGTTATATAGAATGCTAATTTTAGTACCGTATATATCATGATGTGATACTGTGGAAGTTGACCTAGATTACAAGATAATTACCTGACGTGTTACACAACAACTCAGGTGTGTCGGTCTGTATAGAAACCCCGAGGCCCCTTAATTGTACGTGTGATTTTAACGTTGTAACAGTCTACTACGTAATGTTTATTGTATATCTACACCTGTTTGTTATAGTTCTTTAATATTTCTTAATGCGTCTGTAGTTTCTTAACAATAAGGCTTGAATATATTTTAAACTAAAGCACTTCGTCATTCTCAAGGAAAAAACTCTTCTTTGAAAGAAGCCACATATTTGTATACGTGATTGTGATTATTATGTTTTGTTTGTGTGTTTTTTCTAAAGAATAACATAACTTGTATCGAAATCTATTTGTTCAATTACACTAACCACGGTCTCATTTTGTTCATTTCTCTCTCCCACAAATTGGAACAATTTTACAATTTGTGGAAATTCCAGTGTAATGCACATTACTCATGAATCTTTAAGTCTCTCAGAGGAGGTTAAACATCAATAATGGTCTACAGAGTCTTTAGTATAAGGAATATCACATATGGATGTACTGTATATCTGACTTATGTCGATAACATTTTATCTGTTGCAGGACTCCTGTACAAAGATTATTGAGGACGTGACCTCAAATTAAGGTGCAAAGAATTTAGTGCTTGCCATCACCTTCATATTGGTGGACCGTCCGGCATAGCAGCGACCTACCCAAGCATGGCTAATAAACTCCTCATTGTTCTTGCGAGGACAAAGGAACCTACCTACTCCGTCCTTGACAAACTTTGCTCTAGGCGTTGACCTTTTATTCACACTTAGAACATGTTGTAGCGTAGTGATTGACCAATCGAAGGTCAATAGATGAACATTTGTACATATAAAGGTCATTTGACCAGTCCAGCGAGACAATCTAGGCGACAAATCTTTATCCCTAATAGCCAGAGTCCGGTCATCGCTATATCTGGACAATGGCACACTGGTCTGTATATCTCAATTATCGTTAAATTTGTATACATATATATATTTCGACCCTTTTCTTCAATAGGCAATTGAGCGTGTATCCCCTTGAATTTTCATGACTATAATGTTGCTATGTACCAAGGTCAAATGTTCATTGTGTGAACCTGTGTTAAGTGTGTTTAAATTTTAAATTATTTTGTTTGACAATATTCGTGATATTTCCAAATTTTTTGTTTGTTCTTATTTAGAAAACAAGCTGCACTTAATAAACACTAACGGTTTAACGAAAAGATTCACGTATAGTACTTATCGGTTGTAGATTCAGAACAACATTTCGATGTAGTAGTTTCAAGAGAACTGTCGTTAAGTCAGTAAGCGATCAAGAAAATTAACATGATGTCAAAAATTCCTACACATCCATCTCTATTTTAAGTAATTTTCTACATTGTCGCGCGGAAACTTATTTTCATCAATAGTTTTTTATCCATAACTGCGCATGTCCTTTTTATTGGCTACTTATTAAGTTGGAAGAATTCCGCGCTTTTATTTCTTTTTGTTTATAGAAAATCCCTCAAATGAAGAGTCTTGAAGCTATATCGAATGTCGAATGTTTGTACATGTAATAGGGCCAAATTAGCACTGTAGTACTATATTCGTTCGATAAAGGTAAGTCAACAATATGACCCAACGCAAGTAGTGATCATGTAAAAGCATTCGGGGGAAGGTTTGGACTTTTTCATGTCGTTAATCGTAAAAAGTGAAAGTTCACTCGAGGCTTGCCTGATTTACAAAAAAAAAAAAAAAATATTATTAGATACGGCTTCAGCCTTTTCTGAGTGTTTGAAATATGTCTACTGTATCAACCGTACATATGATATTAGGGTTTTTATATACAGATGTATACATATATAGTGTATATTTGGTGTTAACTTATTTACATGTACATGTACAAAGTTTTATATAAGTTTGTAGTAGATTTTCACGCTAATTGTAAGTTTAGATTGAGCAGTATTTAACAATATTTACGTAAGTATCTATGCTGTATTAATATACGTATTTATGCAATATGACTTAATAAATTGTTAACTGTTCCGTAGAGTTGGTATGTATGTTCACCTGTGATATATAGTAACTAGGTATACGACATAAGGAAATAGCAATTCAAAGCATTCCGGTACACTGCCGAAATATGTCAACATGCCTTGAAAACTCTTTTTTCCTCCAACATAACAAAATGATAAACGATTTTTAGGAGGAGAAAAACACACCTTTAAACCCGACAACAGTCTTCTAATTATTAAAATGCAACGGAGCAAAAACTTTGTTTAATTTCGTTGTTACCAATATTGTTACCTGGTCAATGGCAGTACAGTTGCAATTGTAGCCATAACATGTTAAAATGGATGTTATTCCATGTACCAAAAACTACAATAGAACTCTCTATTTTTGTGTCTTAAGTTTGACATGGAAAACTCACTTACAGAAAACATTGTCGAAAAAAACCCATTGTGTACGATGCAAACAATGTTATGCACTTTAAGTTTGTAAATACTGGATTATTTTATCATTAAACTGACAGCATATTCACTACAATAAGGGCTTCAGAATATATGATATACCGTAAACATACCTCAGTCTAGTATAAGGGCCTATAACTATTGCAGTCTTTCATACTTAATTTTTAAACTCTCAAAGCTCACTTTCTGCGTGTCTTTTTCTTTATTTAAAATTTTGTCAAAAACATTCACATGTAGATTGTAACATGTTGCACACTGTCGAACATTAAGCAGACAATGACGATATTGTTTGCTTGGTATGTACCTGTAAATACGTTGTATCACCTATGTGAAGAGAAACGCCAGGAACATTGTCAATGTACGCTTAGCCTAAATCGCCTATGGTGTGCACCACCCAACTATTCAACAATGGGACTATTGACAATGTCCACATCGCCGCGCTCCTGATCGCGTATGTTCTTATACAGTGTGGATTCATTTTCAATACAATGTCATTCAATATACTGTGTGTGTGATTTTATGTATACGTTTGCAATATTGGATAAATCTTATTGAAGCGTAGTGTTCGTCCGTACAAAGAAGATTTCGTGGTGAAATAAACACTTCTATACCGTCTGCTTTCAATGTTCTGTATTGCACAAACTAAACTCGAACATAAGTAACCAAGAGATCCTAGAGGGATCTTGGCGCCCAACATCGTACCATCTTCATTAGTTCTATGTCAGTTTGATCTTTTCTCTTCTTTACTCTTATCTGTTTGATCAGTTTGCCTGTTTGCCATCTGAATCAGTCTTTTGATCAACATCAAAAGTTAACATGCACAACCAATCATCCACAAAATTTGAAATGCGGAACAAGAAACCATAGGGAACTATCATGTGAAATTTGAGAAAGACCCCTACTGTACAATATGAGAAATATCGCCAACAAACTTTCATTCTCAAATTAAAAATGGCTGGCTGTCGGCCATCCTGGTTTTGTGATTAATCCAGAAAACCGATATGCATAATGAAAGACCATGGGGAACCTTCAGGTAAAAATTTGAAAAAGATCCCCCCAATGCTTTTTGATAAATAGCGCTAACAAACTTTAACTTTCAAATAATAGATTCCTGGCTGTCGGCCATCTTGGTTTTATGATCAGTCCCGAAAACCGATATGCATAACAAGGGACCATGGGGAACCTTCAGGAGTATGTGAGAAAGATCCCTCAGGACTTTTTGATAAATAGCGCTAACAAACTTTAACTCTCAAATTAAAGATGGCTGGCTGTCGGTCATCTTGGTTTTGTGATCAGTCCAAAAAAACGATATGCATCAATAGGGACCATGGGGAACCTTCAGGTGAAAATTGAGAAAGATCTCTCAAGTTCTTTCTGAGAAATAGCGCTAACAAGAATCGTTTAAGGACGGACGAGGGACCACGGACGCAGGGTGATTTGAATAGCCCACCATAAGATGATGG
>JAUMHH010217835.1:0-12351 GCA_032359455.1 Chlamys rubida
CATAACACATAGCATCACTTCTGACAGTGTGTAATCCCCAGGTCATAACACATAGCATCACTTCTGACAGTGTGTAATCCCCAGGTCATAACACATAGCATCACTTCTGACAGTGTGTAAGCGCCTTGTTGTAACACATAGCATCACTTCTGACAGTGTGTTAGCCATAAGTCATAAGCACCACAGTTACAAACTTCAGAAAGGATGTTCAGGAGAGGGTGTTTTTGATGGCTTTTTCATTCTTTGATTAAGCAAGGTATAAACTCTGAATTTTAGGGCTCTGCATCAGAGATGCCCTTTAGAAACCACTGGGTCCATCAGTCTGTCCACACTTTCCTTTCCCTATATTTTCTCAGAATTAAAAAAAAAAAAATAACCTGTTTGGAATTTGACGTGAGGATGGACAAGTAAGCCAGGTTTTTTTAACCTGTATGGATGCTACACCCCTTATTTAGATACTAGGTAAGTATTATATGTATAAGTAGATAAGAAGTCACCCTTCTATACAAAAGATGAGTAGTCTCCCTTCTATATAACAGGTGTGTAGTCGGCCTTTCAAACATTAGGCTAGTACTGCCCATACAATACAAACGGTACTTATAAGTAGTCTCCCTTAGCTACTTTCTGCTATGAAGTACCAGGGAGTATGTACTACGGTACAGATTTATTGTCATGTACTACTTATCCTTATCATATATAAAAACATAATATTAATATTGTCATATTTGGAAGCGTTTTCATTTATGACCCCGATTAATATTGATTGCCATTTAATTTAATTTTTTTTTAATTTCAGCACCCCCACTTCAGGAGAGTAACCTACCTCCTCCATCAGCCATGATACTCCCCCATGACATCCACCAAGGATATGCCCAGCCTTTCCCTCTGGAACCTCCACCAGCCTATACCCCAATCCCTCCTTTGGAAAGTCAGGCCCCAGAGATTGTCAAAACATGATGATATCAAATTTTGTGATCTACTAGTATAAGTATAATGTCATCAATTCCTGGAGTCATCAAAACATTGATGTCATCCAAATCTGCAGTCACCTGAACGTGATGTTATCGAATTCCAGACTTATTAATAATGTCATTAAATAGAGGCATCTCAAAACAGTGTCATCTAAGATATTGGCCATGAAAAACATTGTGTTATCTAAATACCATGTCATAAAATCCAGGCATGATCAAAATGTCTTAAAATTCTTGTGTTATGAAAACAAGATGCCATCAATAATTCCAGATGTTAAAAAATGGCGTCATCAGATGCTGTGGTCATCTAAACATATCACGTCATGCTGTGGTCATCTAAATATGATGTCATCAAATGCTGTGGTCATCTAAATATGATGTCATCAAATGCTGTGGTCATCTAAACATGATGTCATCAAATGCTGTGGTCATCTAAACATGATGTCATCAAATGCTGTTGCCATCAATTTCTGGCATTAGAATATGAAGGCATCTACTTGATGTCAAAAATGTTGGCATTGAGCAGATCTTAATTTTTTTCTGGAAGAGATGTATTGATTTCAGTGTGTAAGAATCTTCTAATTATTTGTGACTGCATGATTGGTGTTTTTTTCTGTGATCTTGAATTGTGATATTTAAAATGTCTGCATTAGTCTGACAAGTGTCATAAAAAGAAGTTTGATTAACCCTGAAGTATTTTTGTATGAACGTGGTAGTTTAACTTCAAATCATGCCAAATCCAGCAGATGTGGAGAATATCTTGAAGTGATTCATTAATTGTGAATCAAATATTGATTAAGATCTTGAAGTGTATAAAGGGCAATACAGTTTACATGTACAAGTTAAAATGTATTGTCTCCCCTTTATCAGTAGCTAGGAATAACATCAAATACTAGTTTAACATTTCAAAATATTATGTTTGCTGTTATTTAATTTTATTTAAATTAGTATATAAAGATCGCCCGTGAAAAGGTATAAAACTATATAATTTATTACAGTTCGATAGGTAATTATGGGTAAATCGATAAAATATATTTATTAAATGTATTGATAGATTAGTTATTTAACATGTATTTAAACCTAATTGCCATAGATGATCTAGTGCCATGACCATGTGTCATTAGTTATGTGTCATCACCTGAATACTTAAAAGATGATGGTCCGTCAATATACATCGTGGAGGTATGCTTTTTGTGTCTCATTTGCATAATCTGTAGTGGTATCTGTTATAATGATTTTAATTGTGATTTGATCAGTTTGCTGGTCAAAATATGACTCAATATCGAACAAAAATTGTTATGGAATATTTTTTTTCCAATGTCATATCAGAGTAAGCTTGATAATACCATATCATTTTTACAGTGACAAAGGCTTATGTGCATTTTTTGTTGTAGACCTTTTGAAATCATGCTGGGTTATCTGCCCTTGGTAATTCATTAAAAATATTGCTGGTTTTTAGCAATATTAAAAGTTGTCATATCTACAAGCATATCAGGATAATGTTAATATCTATCAAACTTACAACAAAAGAAAAACATAGACAACCCTTATTTATCCATATCCATTTAAATCTTGGCCGTGGGAAAGGACAGAGACTCTATCAGACAAATTTTCACCAGGGCAGTTAAAATTTGCTTGGAAACAAAAGTTCCATAGGTAACCATGCTTTAGAATGTTCTAATTATACACCTTACTTGTGTGGATAGAACAGTTAGCTACATGCTGGCAGGTAAATCACATGTGGAAAAACATTCAATTTGTATTATATCAAATATTATTTGTACTATGCGAGATGGCAGTCCATGACATACACTACTGATGCGTTTCACCAACACCTCAACAGTGGTAAGTGGAATTGGGACCAGTATTATTTACAACTACCTTTATTTCTTTTTATTGTTGATATACCTGAAAAGAACATGTTTCATCGTCATTTTTTTTATTTCAATATTATCAGTGTATGGATAGAGATCAGTGCACTGATTTCTGTCTGTTCATTAATTAATATCTTATTCAGTTAATACACTATGCAGAACTCCTGTAGTTTACATTTCTGATAGTAAATACATATTTTGATCAATATTATTGTCAACAATAGAATGTATAGTTGTCGTATTTGGCGCAGCATATTTGGGGTGATCCTGTTTGTCTGTTAGCATTTAGCATGTCCCCAGGTATCTTACTAGCGTTACCAAATTTCTTATAACCCCATTAATTTGCCTGATGTCAAATCTTGAACCCAGTCGAAAGTCAAAGTCATTGTGGTCAAGGTCAAAGTAAAAAATATTGACATAATGATGGGAAATAAGATTTGCCTCATTTGCAGCATCCCGACAGGTTTTCAACTGTTTCACTTCACCCAAGTGTTCCTGGCATCAGTCTCTGGAGCCCAGTTGAAATACATGGTTAAACTTCAAAGGTCAAGGTCATAGCTACAGACCGTTGACATGATGATTGAAATGATATTTGTCTTGTCTGCAGGTTCCTGGTGATAACTTTCTGCTAAATTTCAAATATTTCTGACATCAATCTCATGAAACCAGCTGATAGTCAAGGTCATGCATTGCATTCCTGATTAACTTTTCAACCAATTTCATGAAACTGCTCAAAATAGTTTCTCCCAAGATCTGTTGAAGGTCAAGGTCATACATCTATGGTCAATTGAGGTTACAGCTTCAGAAACATAGTTTGATGATTGGAAAATTTTCAACCCAATTTCATAAAACCTGTCTTGTATTTCTGAACACAAGACTGCATTGTTCTTAATTTTTAGTAAATACAAAGTGAAAGAAATTCTAAAAATAACTGTCTGAACTGGTTTGAATATGGACTTGTTAACACTAAGATACAACATTACAATAGTGATATCACAGCAATATCATACTGTTAACATACATTCTTTGTTATTCAACATTATGTTATGCTATATAATCAACATTTGTGAAAATCTGGGAGGAATTATGTTTACTCATCAGTTATTTTTTATGTTATTCAATTACTGGGTTAAGCCTAGATTGTATTTAATATTGTTTACTTATTGTTTTTACCAATGATGTGTTATTTAACTTCAGTGCAATATTTTCCTGTGTTTGTTAATTTAATATTTTATTGTTTTGTTAGTCGTTTTATTTAAAACTTTAGTTATAGAATTTAAGTAAACCGTCATATTTTGTGTCAAAATTCATACATATTTTTTTGTTGTTGTGAAAAATTCATATTTTGCCATCATCTTTCATGTTACATGTACATGTCATTGTCAAGTACATTTACTATCAGTATAACATAATGGGAACAATAAAACTGTATCCAAACATATCCATAGACTTTTTAGTTATTTTAAATTCTGAATACTGCTCACCAGATGAAACTATGCCAAGGTTCCCTGTGCTGCATTATGCATTGGATCTGAAACCTACAGCTGCTTAAAATATCTGATGTTGTTATATATAAATGATTAAACCTAATATTGTATATACAATTTATAAGGTGTTAATGTTACTGCACAATAAAGTTGGGAGTCTCCAATTTTGGGAATTCCAAATTTCAATCTAACTGTATACCATGGTAAAATAGACATAAAATTTACCATGAAGGCAAAACGTCAGTAATACGAAACAAAACCAACATTCAAAACTCGGCATATTGTAACAAAAAAAGCACAAATACCAGAATACAGGTCATAGTTATTGATTTTATTGACTGAACAGATGAGAACTAGCCATGCAGTGATACAGACTGCAAATGATACAAGCCAGCTTGTTCCTTGTTTAACATAACCCTGTGAGGCACAGACTTCCAAGCTCCCGTCACACCACGTCCTGGTACCCTGCACGCCTACCATCCTCTTACACATGTACAATATAGCCAACAACTATACACAACTTGAATGGCAGAATACCCAACAAGTTCATCAGTTTGAACTAATGGTCCAAATGTGAAGGGAACAAGGCAGTGGGAGGGACATGAATAAGCAAAACATAACTGTTGACGCTACTGATAACGTGGGGATTGACTTCAACCCGGTGTGGACTCGACTATTGACAAATTGCTAGTTCTTAGCCTGGAAAAGCAATAATTACAACCAATTTGTTACCAATGTACACGGTAAAATGTGTCATGTAATGTTTACATTCCAAGTAAAATTGCCTTCTCTGTAGTTTTACCTGGTACAAGTATCGTTATAGAAAGTGCACACACAAACTCAACACATCACTTTTGGCAAATATAATGGTGTTCAAAAAAGAGGAAATAGTTACGTTACCTTTGATAGACCACTTGCTCGACTTGGAAATGACTTTTTTTTTTTTACATTTTAAGTTAGAACCATAAAATGAAAACAATATTACATAAACAGCAATGACAATAGACTACTATGACTTTATTTCTGTGCCTCACATATTTATACCAATAACATATGCATTGGTGTGTTAAAAGGAATACTCTGTACTAAAATGGTAACAGCTATAAATGATCCACAGTTACCCATACCTCACACGTCCAGCCTTTCTGTCTATTATGTACATACTTCTTGTATCACAACGACATTCATGAGTTACATCTAGCAAAAAAATGGATGGATAAATAGTGTATTTGCCAGTGGAATGCTGACTATTTTTTAACTCGCTAATTTTTCACATAATTGCTTTCTCCCGACAGCTGATGAAAAATAGTTGTATAGTATACAAGAATATGAAGGACAGGTAAACCAATATTTGGGAAATATGAAGATTAGAGATAATTCTCTCATCATAATAGCTCTTATGGTGCACTATAAAACATGAATTATATGTTTCCTGTAATACTATGTACATCACCAATTTACAACTTAATATGCAAACATAAATATTGAAGGATTTATATAAATATCATCCAAGAAATTATTAGCAAAAACAAAGACGTTGTACTTTCTGGACTCCCATCCAAACAGTAATTTTGTTTAAAATCTGAATTTCTGAAACGATCATGTTTCAGCCACATTCACATTGACACCTCAATCAAGCACATTAACTTACCACAAATACCCAGCAGATCTCTGGACAGTCACAGCACTGATTACACAACGTACAATTATTTAAAAAAAAATCTACATCATTTTACCCAGCTATTAGAAATCGACAAATAGGTTTTTGACTTACACTTACACAAAAAAGAACAATATAGTAAATGATATTAAGATATCCAAGTTGAAATGTCACCAATCAAGTGTAAACCATTAAAGCTTCATTTTTACAGTTTCTAAAGGAATTTAAAAGGAAGTTCAAAAGATCCAGGAAAATAAATATGCCTACATAATGAACACAAAAATCTCTTTACCATCAAATTTAGTTATTTGTTGTTCTAGTAGGGAATCGTGTTTTTGTCTTGCCTAATCACAGTGCATTTTTGTTATCCCTACCCTAGCCCCACATCACCCACACCACCCCTTCGTGACCCCCAACGTACACCTCTAAAATTAATCAGTATCTCATGATATGACAGATTACTATGGTCTGTGTCTTGCACCTACATAACAAATGCTCTTTGTTTGTTGTCTCATGCACTTAAAACATACCACCATAATTTACTGAAAGACGTATAGTTGGTCTTCTTCCAAATGTCATCAAACGATGGCAATAATGAGTAAATTAGAAATACATATATTAATTTACATGTATTGGAAATTTCAAATAGTGTGTCCCGGTGACTTAGAAAGCTTTCCAGTTAACAGCAGCCTCCACCGGAGGGCTTCACTGGTGTGCTCGGGTTTATTTTCACATTGGTTTTGTTGTCCCCACAAGTTGTAACTGGGCCCATCCTGTTCTTTATCTCTGCTGCCATCGTCATGAAAGCCTGTTCCACATTTGTAGCGTTTTTAGCACTGGTTTCTAAGAAAGGGATTCCTAACTGGTCTGCATATTCCTGAAAATAAACAACAAGACATGAAATACTATAAGGGGAAATAACTCCTATATATTTGAAATACTGTATTTTTTAATAGCAAAAATCACTTATAACATCATATTGTAGTGAATTAAACAATTAAGAAGTCCAATATTTGAAGTCCTGTTTTTTTAATAGCAAAATCACTTAAAACATTATACTGTATGGTGAATCCTGCTTATTATAAAATTCTATTTTCGAAAGAGAAATATACTGGTATTAAAGTGTTCTTTCACATTTGAACATATTACAATATTAAATGGAATATTATACTATGACATATGTAATATTAAATAAGTGGGATCACTTTACTTTTAGTTACTAGTATATGCTGTTAGCCAATGATACAATAAATCTTCCTAAAATAACTTACCATATATTCAACATATACAACACCTTAAAATGTCCCCCCATACAATACCCTTTACAGAATTTAACTTACACTCGTAAAACAAAACATTATTCTTGATAGTAAACTTATCACATATACATGCCACTAAATCATTAATATACGACTGTCTTACCTTTGCTGTAGTGTAATCAACCACTTTCTTCGTTTCCAGGTCAGATTTGTTTCCTACCAATAATTTGTTAACATTTTCACTAGCATATCTGTCAATTTCATGTAGCCACTGCTTCACATTGTTAAAAGATTCCTAAAAGCAAAACAAAGAAAAGACAAATTAAGTACAACAAAACCATTCAACTCTTTAGGATAACAAAAGATCTACGCTATATAGAGGACATGTCCCAGCAATTACTATTAGTCATACATGGTATTCTCCCTAGGATTTTTTTGATGCCACATTGTACAGATTTTTTTTACATTACTCCATATTATTTCACATTACAACACAAAAAGTTGCAAAAATAAAATCAACTCAAATTTGAATCTTCTGTTATTTTTTAAGGTATAAATTATATGATTAAATTAAATATGAATCCATCAAATTATAATATTGCAACAAGAGGAATATATAGGCCGTAATGGTCACCTTAGTGGTATTTATCAGCCTTAACAGTCACCAGAATTGTAAAAGATTTAGTAATGAAACGAACACAACTACATGATAAAAGTATCAGGGGACATTTCTACACAAGAAAAGTATCAGGGGACATTTCTACACAAGAAGACTATCTGATTGTAGCATTTCTGGTTCAATGAAATCCCCCCCACCCCCCAAGTATTTGCCATTTTCCCACTTTGCACCCATCCCCAAGACAGATAACAGATAAATCAGCCCATCAGAACTTGAGTTTAAGTTTGAAATAGGTCTTTAAGATGGTGTCATAACTGCACTTTGTGAGGACTATCAGATACCATCCCCAACAACTTAAATTGGCCCTGAAGTTTGAAATTGTTTTTATAAAATGGTGGTCGGGGCAGTCATAATGGTTTTCTGATCAATCCAAAAAATAACAACACACTGTCAGGATTATTATAAAGATCATCCCTACCAAGTTTAGTCAAATTAACCTGTACAAAGTGGAGTGTAAGTTTGAAATAGGTTTTATATGGCCATATTAGATTTCTCATTGACCGAAAAAAATAACAACACTTCCTAAAGGACATCCCTTTGTGTATGCCAATTGAGTTCTAGAACTGCCATGGAACTAAAACATTACATTAAAGGGAACATTTGAACAAGGAAAAGTCTTGTTAGCATATTAAAAATGAACGAAGGACCACAACCCTGCTTAAAATGAACACAACACCTGATTTCACTGTAATACTTGGCAATTCCAAGACAAAATTTGGCAATCACAGAAGACAGAGAATATGAGATATGTCTATAGTGAATGACATACAGACGGACTGACTGAATAGTGAAAACCTATAATCGACAGAAGAAGTAACAGTGAGGAAATATAACTAATAATTAGAGACCTGAAATCACAGCTTATCACTGTAGAATAACAAAGTTCTACTACCCCGTGATGGCACTTCCATGTTATTACAAGCAAGAGCTACGGGTTACATACCTGGTCTGTTACATCGTACACTACTATAATACCATGGGCACCTCGGTAGTAGCTGGATGTAATTGTTCGGAATCTTTCTTGACCTGCTGTGTCCCACTGTTGAAAAAATAATTTATTAAAATTTAAATACACAAAGAACACAAATTATTGACAAAGGTAATTTTTTATTTTTTTTATTATTTTTTTATTTTTCATAATTGTTTTTTACATATACATAAAATAGCACGTTCTCTCACACTCACATTTACACGTTTTAAAATAACAATGTCATCATCCTTCACTTGATATCATCATCATCATCTTCATCATCATCATCATCATATCATCATCATCATCATCATATTATCATATTACCTCCCATGAATGCTTCCGACCAAATATGATTGGTATCCATGGCATAGTTCTACAGAAGAAGTCGTTTATATCAATATAGCCAAATTGCCCCCTTTTGGCCCCGCCCCTCAGCCACCTGTGTGTCAGCCCCACCATTTGTACAATTTTAAATCCCCACCACCTCGGGATGCTCCCAGTCATATTTAGTTAAATTCCAATCAGTGGTTAAGAAGGAGAAGTCGTTTGAAGAAATTGTAACTACTGTGTGCAAGATACTGATTTGAAGCTTCATTCATATGTCTAATAGTTCCAATGCTGTTTTGAGAAAAGGATATTTTTTGATGGACCCTAATTCCTCATCATATTATCTATCATTTAGATACTATATAATGATAACTTATTCTTTGTGATCAAAAACGTACTTAATTCACTAGTTGCACGATAGTACGAATGTAGATAACAAAGGTGTGGGCAGCAACCACCTACTCAGTGTTTCATTAGTAACTCTAATGGGATCGATTTAAACTAGAGTTAAAACTTCAAAGCACACAGTTTCGTGTTGTTCTTATGCAGACTTGTTGTCACTATAATCAATGATCCAGAGTGAAGAACAGACGTTTGTATTTCCCAGAAACGAATAGACCCGTAGAAATAAAACACTGAAATAAAGATAATTGCTGCAATCTTATCACGAAAATTCCATGTAGGAGATATATGAAACTCATATCCAGCTCAAGTCACAATCTCTCATTTGTGAAGCTATGAAATTGATTTGGTGACAGTAGGTCTGGATATAAACAATACTAAATACACCTGTTAAAAGCAGTAATGAGACAATTCAACAAGCAGCTTACATTTTGAAATGTTCGTAACAAGGCCGGAATCGGTTGACCTAAATGAGTTATGATTCGTGATAGATAACAAAATTAAAAGGTTATGGAGTCCACAACAGATCTATCGAAGCTAACATGCCATCTCAATCCAGTTGCAGTTTTCACAATCAGATATTCTAAACCCATAACTTCCAATGTCTTCAACTACAAGCAAACTCTATAACAGCTGAATTATGAAGACTTTGAACTAGTCCTCTTTCAGCATTTTCTATATCCCAATTTAACTTCGGTCTAGGTTGAGAACGCTTAATACTACGTTATAAGATAGACAATGCTATTTCTATTTTTACAATCCTCAACGTTCTCTTTCTTTATAGTCAACGGATCTTAATATCATGTTAGCTTTATCATATGGTGACGAACAAATTTATGACACATGGTTTCGAGAGATGCAGGTTGATAAAGATTGAGGACGGATTGCATGGTTGTCACAGTGATTTTAAAAGGTATCATAGTATTTTCTTGCACACGCTGTAAGTCAATGTGTTTTACTTTGTTCATAAATACTGTAAGGTATCTATCTATCTATCCATACCGCAACACACTCTAACGAGTATTGTGAGCAACGTGTGCGTCTGTGCATGTTAGAAGGTTGTATATTGTGTCTTGAAAGAAAAGTGCGCACTGGTGTTATATACCTGATTCATAAGATCAGAACAAGAAAATGTTGAGGATGATAGAAAATAATAGCAATACAAAATAGTGGTATAGGGGTGCATCACCTGGAAACTGCTATCACTCCAATGTAAATTGTATGGAACATTTGTTAGCTCTTTTCAAAAATACTAAAGTGTATTGGAGTATTCAGGTGAGGTGGGTTGGGGTTGGGTGAGGGGATGGGTATGAGAGTAGGGCTAAGGTGATTGATTGGGGAAAATGAGAGTTAAGGTTATAAAAGGTGATGCAATAGGAAACACGCTACCCATGTTATGGCCTCGCAAAAGCAGCAGTACTGATTGGCTCCTTGAAGGCGTCAATGGATGGGCAGCTGGAGATTTCTAAGGGGAATGCGTCCCATTGCACTATTGTTAGGGGGAGTATAGCGTTTATGCATTTATAGAAGTATTTGTTGGTGGGAAATAGCAAAAAAGAAGCAGTTGAACGTTTATTGACAGTCTCGTGGGGTACGTGATTTACTTTGGCATTAGGATGGCTACATTTTGATAAAATAGTTAGTAATATATGCATAGTCTGGCTACAGAGCTTCTTAGAGCAAACATTTCCAGTCAAATTCCTTAACAAGGCCGACACACTCGCAAAATGAGAGAATTTACATGTTACCCACCTTGCCGCTCTGTGCTGGAACATTTCCAGTTTGTTTGCTTTGGTTTTATTTTGTTTCACGTCCTTTAAACAGCTAGGGTCATTTCAGGACATGTCTCCATGTGTGTTGTGTAAGCGTGCATGTATGTATGTGTGCTTGAGACAGGGAATGTTAATGTACTTGCCTCCTTGTGATAGCACGTATCTGATGCTATCGCACTGAAATACCATGCCGAGGGACCCCAGCACAGCATTCCGCTCGGTAACATTTTAATGACAACGGGTGAACCAGTTGTTGCCATTACCTTTAAAGCTGAACGTTAAGGTGTGGCATATTGTATGTTGACGTAGTGTTTTAGTCTGTCCTTGGGTTTTTTACAGCGACAAAATTATCAGATTCCAACACAATGTTATTTTGATTTCACAGTTTACAATTACACAACCCAGTGCGTGCTACATGTACATACAAGTACAGTACATTGACAGACTTGTACGCAGTAAAGAATTAAATCTGAGTGTTTTAAAATATTTGCAGAAACAATGACCGAATCTTCTGGACATCCATGCCTGAGAATTATGTTAAATTAGTACAAAGATTTGTTTCGTAGTAAATACCATCAAATTACCCCTTATACCTGTATATATATTCTTTATATATGGGATCCTTAATACTGCTATACACGTACTACATGTATATGAAAGTGGTCTTTTTAATGCCTCTCATTATGTTACAAACTATGTAGAACAAATTTGATGTAGTCTTTTCATTATCAACATGTTAGTCAATGCAAATAATGCCGAGTTTTGATGTAATATGTCTCGATATCAAAATCACAAAATGTCACTAAATAGCTTTTGGTTGCTTTGCTGCAGATTGTATATATAAATGTATGTATTACAACGTCAATTCACATTGTTTGTTTGTTTGTTTGTTTGATTTTGTTTAACGTCCTATTAACAGCTAAGGTAATTTAAGGACGGCCTCCCCT